>SJYV01034747.1:17312-46466 GCA_006410875.1 Neotragus pygmaeus | reverse complement strand
CAGTAGTAGATATAATGGTCATCTGAGTTAAATTCACCCATTCCAGTCCATTTTAGTTTGCTGATTCCTAGAATGTCGACGTTCACTCTTGCCATTTCTTGTTTGACCACTTCCAATTTGCCTTGATTCATGGACCTGACATTCCTGATTCCTATGGAATATTGCTCTTTACTGCATCAGACTTTACTTCTATCACCAGTCACATTCACAGCTGGGTATTGTTTTTGCGTTGGCTCCATCCCTTCATTCTTTCTGGAGTTATTTCTCCACTTATCCCCAGTAGCATATTGGGCACCTACCGACCTGGGGAGTTCCTCTTTCAGTATCCTATCATTTTGCCTTTTCATACTGTTCATGGGGCTCTCAAGGCAAGAATACTGAAGTGGTTTGCCATTCCCTTCTCCAGTGGACCAATACCAATTATACTCCAATATAAAAACATAAACTGAGACTGTGAAGAAAAAAAGAACTATTATGGACAGTGTTAGTAGACACCAAGGCTGTGGAATCAGGCTGCAGCTACTATTACCTCTATACATCTTTGCACAGTTATTCATTCTCTTTATTTCTGTATTTTTCCAGTCACTAAAACTCTGACTGTGATAATATTCATACCTATCTCAAAGAACTCTTTATTGTTTTGTTAATAAGTAATATTAAACACTGTTTGGCACATAATGAGTGCTTCTTGCCTAAATGATAGTGATTACTACTAAATACAAGTATTAAACAATAATCTAGAAGCGAGAAAACACACAGGCAGAGTTAAAGAAAGAAAGCTATCTCTGAGCTGATGGAGCACATATTGTTCAAAAGATTTTTGTGTTTGTTTTTTTAATTGGAGGACAATTGCTTTACAATATTGTGTTGGTTTCTGCTATACATCAACATGAATCACCCATAGGTATACACGTGTCCCCTCCCTCTTTAATCTCCCTCCTACCTCCCATCCTATCCCACCTCTCTAGGCTGTCAAAGAACACCTGATTTGAGCTCCTTGCATCATATATAGCAAATTTCCACTGGATATGGTAATCTATGTGTTTGCATGCTACTCTCTCAATTCCTCCCACCCTCTCCTTTCCCGACTATGTCCACCAGTCTGTTCTGTATGTCTGCATCTCCATTGCTGAAAATAGGATCATCAGTACCATCTTTCTAGATTCCATATATATGCATTAATATATGATATTTTTAATGTTTATTTGTTTTTAAATAAATAAATATTTATTAATATTTATATTTTTCTCTTTCTGACTTAATTTTACTTTGTATAACAGGCTATAGGTTCATTGACTTTATTAGAACTGACTCATATGTGTTCTATTTATGGCCGAGTAATATTCCATTGTATAGATGTACCATAGCTTCTTTATCCATTCATCTATTGATGGACGTCTAGCTTGCTTCCTTATCTTAGCTATTGTAAATAGTGCTGCAACAAACATTGAGGTACATGCGTCTCTTTCAATTATGGTTTTCTTAGCAGCAGCAACAGTGGGATTGTTAGGTTATATGGTAGTTTTATTCCTAGTTTTTTTAAGGAATCTTCATACTGTTCTCCACAGTGGCTGTATCAATTAACATTTCCACCAACAGTGAAAGAGAATTCCCTTTTCTCCACACCCTCTCCAGCATTTATTGTTTATAGAGATTTTGATGATGGCCATTCTGACCCTTGTGAGTTGATACCTTATTGTAGTTTTGATTTGCATTTCTCTAATGATGAGTGATGCTGAGCACATCTTCATGTGTTTATTAGCCATCTCTATGTGTTTGGAGAAATGTCTGATTAGGTCCTCTGCCCATTTTTTTTCTTTGGGCTGTTTGTTTTCCTGATATTGAACTGCATGATCTGCTTATATATTCTGGAGATTAATCCTTTGTCAGTTTTTTTCTTTGCAATTATTTTCTCCTATTCTGAGGGTTGTCTTTTAATCTTGTTTCTTTTGCTGTGCAAAAGCTTTTAAATTTAATTAAGTCCCATTTATTTATTTTTGTTTTTATGTCCATTACTCTAGGAGGTGGGTAATATCTCCTTTTTGTACAATAACATAACCCCTGAGACAAAGTATATGGCTGGCCATAATGTGCTATGTTGCTGAATTTTTGTCCAACTCTTTGTGACTGTAGCCTGTAAGACTTCTCTGTCCATGGGATTTCCAAGGCAAGAATACTGGAGTGACTTGCCCTCTCCTCTTCCAGGGGGTCTTCCCAGCCCAGGGATTGATCCTGTGTCTCTTGTATCTTCTGCATTGGTAGGTAGGTTCTTTATCACTGCCCAATTCACATGTATGCCATGCCGTGCTCAGTTGCTTCACAAGTATAATTGACCCCTATTACAGGCTTCAGGGGCCAAAGGATAGAATATTATGGGCTCAACTGTGTCTCTTCAAAATGTATGCATTTGAAGTTCTAACCCCCAGTGCTTCAAAACGCGACTGCCTTTGGAGACACAACTTTTAGAGAGGTGACTAAGCAGAAATGAGGCTGTTAGAGTAGATCTTAATCCACTCTGATTATTGTCCTTATAACAAGCAGAAATTTGGACATACAGAGAGACACAGATGCATGCATACAGAGGAAAGACCATGTAAGGACAGAAGAAGAAGGTGGCCATCTAGAAACTAAGGAGTGAGGCTTTGGAAGGAACCACATCTGCCAACACCTCGATCTTGAACTTCTAGCCTTCAGAGCTGATGCTTAAGCCGCCGAATCTGTGGTACTTTGTTATGTTAGCTCTGACAAACTCATACAACCCCTTTGGGTGCTTGCATGCTAAGTCACTTCAGTTGTGTCTGACTCTTTGTAACCCCATGGACTATAGCCGCCCAGTTCCTCTATCCATAGGATTCTCCAGGCAAGAATCCTGGAGGGGCTGCAATGCCGTCCTCCAGGAGATCTTCCTGACCCAAGGATCAAACTTGCATGTCCTATATTGGCAGGCAAGTTCTTTACCACTAGCACCATCTTAAAAGCCTTACAGCCCCTTTATTATTCTGTTGGTGGCTAAGATGGTAAAGAAACTGGTTACAATGTGGGGGATCTGGGTTCAATTCCTGGGTAGAAACAGACAATAAATCACTGCATGGAGAAACAGTGCAATGAAGATTTCCCTAAAAACCTTATCTGTTTCCTGCTCATCATCAAATGGAAAAATGCTGAAATGCAGAAAAGACATGTTTCTGAGCAACAAGAAACCTAACCCATCACTTAATAATGAACTGAAACTCCACATTAAAGACCTAGGAGGAACTGTGTGTTCATTTCCAAGCACAAAGCTATGTAACTCACTCTCTTCTCATTAGATGCTTTCTTATTAGGTCCTTTCAAGTTGATACCTTCTTCCCCTTTTTTGTCTTAAGCTGACTTCTAAGAGAAGAAAAAAGTCTCTTTTTAGTTCTTCACCCATTCTGGATTTGGTTCATATTCAAACCAATTTGGACTGGATCTGGGTTTTACAGTTTGATATTTGGGGTTACATTGGTTACACTGAAGATAACTTACTTCCCATTTTGATTTTCTTGTTGTTGTGGATTTCTATGAAACTCAGAGGAAATTTTGTTCCCCCTACAAAAGTTTCAACAGCTGCCCTAATATAAACCCTCCAGCCTTAACCAGGCTTGTAAAGCACTGTTCGTCATTGAGTTTTCTGAAACTGATCCTTTGACATCGCTTGTAATTTCAACATACTAATTCTTATGCCGAGAATCCTTACTTGATGTTTGCCAACTAATATCTATACTGGCCTTATTTAGGTTTAGTGTCCAACCTTCATGTAAGAAAATTTCAATTTAAATTAAGTCAGAGTTAGAAAAACTATTGGTTTTCTTCAACAAAAACAAAGTTTAATGAGAAGGGCTATACTGTATTTCCTTTCTCTGAACATCATTTTTAATTTCAGCTGCAATGCTGTCTGACTACAAATTTTATGAGCAATGATGGATTAAATATGGGAGATGAGACTGATGTCATACATTTAAAATGCAATCTGGGAAACGGATCCCTTATAGAGAAGAACTTAGTTATATACTACTAAAAGGATTTCTCCTATCTCTAGCTAAGTGAATGTGAAAGTAAAAGTTGTTCAGTCATGTTTAACCCTTTGCGACCCCATGGGCTATATAGTTCATGGAAATCTCCTGGCCAGAATACTGGGGTGGGTAGCCTTTCCCTTTCCCAGGGGATCTTCCCAACCCAGGGATCCAACCCAGGTCTCCCTCATTACAGGCAGATTCTTTACCAGCTGAGCCACAAAGGAAGCAAAAGAAGCTATATTATTATTTTAATATAGTTTCAAGAATTCATTCAACCAATAAGTGTCAAGTTAATATCAATGAAGTTTAAATTTTTTTCACTGAAATTTTCAAATTTGTAGCACAAAGAAGTACTGCAGTTGTGAAGGATGCTATGATCTTAAAATTTTGTACCTCACCATATCATTGATGTCTCTGACCACCATGAGATGTGATTTTTTCATGATACAGTCATTTTTACTTTCCTCCCAAGATTTCTTATTTTCAGGTTCAGCAACCCAGTAGCATTTCCTCCCATGTAGCTTCCAATCTTTGGTGGGGCATGATGTATAAACAGTGGAAGAATTGAAAGGAACTGGAAGGAAAAAGGCTAAGTAATTAAAAGAAACATGAGAATGCATCCCTAATATTGTATAATAATTAAAGCCTCTCAAAATTTGTTAAATTAGGGCCTAAGCTTTCTTTGACAAAAGTATGGGCTTTTCTCAGGCTGGATTTTGAAAAAAATAAAACCTAACAGAATTTCAATTGTGTGTTTTTTTATTTCTCTCTTTTCTTCTTTCTCCCATTTAATTTATTCTCTTTAAAATATGTTATGTTTTCCACAAACTAGGCAATGCACAGACACTAGGATAAAGTGATCAACATCCAAACTTCAAGAAGATAAAAATTTTGAGGAAAAGTAGAAATTAGAGATTTCAACTAGTGATCCACCAATAAATCAGACATCAGAGTTGAGAATTATATATCACTATAAATTTGGAATTATAAAATCATGAGAAGAATTTTTATTGGGCAAAATTTGTATGATAGGTGGTCTCTAAAACTCAAGTAGATTGATCTTCCTATGTATAAAAGGGTCTGGACAGAATTTAAAGTAATTTTATTCAATACCATGTTATCACCTCTATCAAGGGTTGGAGGACTATTGTGTGCTTTTGTATTGGGAATAATGTCCCAGAAATTTGCTATCATAGTCTCACTAGTTTAAAAGTTCTGGGAAAGTTTTTGGAAAGAGGTTGAGGAGACTTGGAAAAATTAAAATCCATTTTAAAGTTTTAGTGAGTTCCCAGAAGTTGAAATCACTCTATAAAATGGACTGGTAAGTCTTTATAATAATATTATATATGCAGGTTAAAAAAAAGAAAGGAATATAGTTTTTCAATATAGAATAGAAATTTAAATAAACAGATTCAGTTCAGTTCAGTCACTCAGTCGTGTCCGACTCTTTGTGACCCCATGAATTGCAGCACACCAGGCNTGGGACCGGATGCCATGATCTTCATTTTCTGAATGTTGAGCTTTAAGCCAACTTTTTTACTCTCCACTTTAAAATAATAAAGGAAACAGAAAGAAAAATAAAACATAAAACCTAAATAATTGAGTGTTTTCTTGACTTTTAAAAGTATATAAATACATTCATATGTGAAAGATAAAAACTTGCATAAAATGATAATTTATATTTTTCATGTAGCACCATTAAAAACTGACAAAATCTATGTGGTGTTGATCATGAATTTTAGGAAAGAAAATATTTTGACCATATTCTGCATCTGCACATGTCCCAGTAGAAATAAAAATACGAATAAAGTGCAATGATTTCAACATAATACCTTTAAATTCGTTTAAAACACATGCAAGTTTATTTTTCTCATTTGTCTTCAATCTTTATATAGTTTTGTCAAGGACTGTAATAGACCCATGAAAAACAATGGTCTAAACCATCCCTCTGTAGGGGTAGAGGAATTTCCCCTTTATTCAGATATACCCAAGTAAAATACATGCTACTGTCCACACATGCTTATTCAGGAATTCAGTTCAGTTCAGTCATTCAGTCATGTCTGACTTTGCAGTCCCATGGATTGCAACACACCAGGCTTCCCTGTCCATTACCAACACCCGGAGTTTAGTCAAACTCATGTCCATCGAATTGGTGATGTCATCCAACCATTTCATCCTCTGTTGTCCCCTTCTTCTCCTGCCTTCAATCTTTCCCAGTATCAGGGTTTTTTCCAGTGGGTCAGTTCTTCACATTAGGTGGCCAAAATATTGGAGTTTCAGCTTCAGCATCAGTCCTTCCAATGAATATTCAGGACTGATTTTCTTTAGGATAGACTGGTTGGATCTTGCAGTACAAGGGACTCTCAAGAGTCTTCTCCAACACTACCGTTCAAAAGCATCAATTCTTTAGCATTCAGCTTTCTTTATAGTCCAACTCTCACATCCATACATGACTACTGGAAAAACCATAGTTTTGACTAGATGGATCTTTGATGGCAAAGTAATGTCTCTGNTCTCCAACACTACCGTTCAAAAGCATCAATTCTTTAGCATTCAGCTTTCTTTATAGTCCAACTCTCACATCCATACATGACTACTGGAAAAACCATAGTTTTGACTAGATGGATCTTTGATGGCAAAGTAATGTCTCTGCTTTTTAATATGCTCTCTAGACTGACCATAACTTTTCTTCCAAGGAGCAAATGTGTGTTAATTTCAGGGCTGCAGTCACCCTCTGTAGTGACTTTGGAGACCAAAATAATAAAGTCTGTCACTGTTTCCATTGTTTCCCCATCTATTTGCCATGAAGTGATGGGACAGGATGCCACAATCTTAGTTTTCTGAACGTTGAGCTTTAAGCCAACTTTTCCAGTCTCCTCTTTCACTTTTATCAAGAGGCTCTTTAGTTCTTCTTCACTGTCTGCCATAAGGGTGGTGTCATCTGCATTTCTGAGGCTATTGATATTTCTCCTGGCAATCTCGATTCCAGCTTGTGCTTTATCCAGCCTGGCATTTCTCATGATGCACTCTGCATATAAGTTAAATAAGCTGTGTGACAATATACAGCCTTGATGTACTCTGTTCCTGATTTGGAACCAGTCTGTTGTTTCAACAGAAAATTGGATTAAAGATTTACTGCTCATGGCCCTGCCCATCAGAACAAAACCCAGTTTCCCCCTCAGTCAGTCTCTCCTATCAGGAAGCTTCCATAAGCCTCTTATCCTTCTCCATTAGAGGGCAGACAGAATGAAAACCACAATCACANCAGTCACCATCTGCAGTGATTTTGGAGCCCCCCAAAATAAAGTCTGTCACTGTTTCCATTGTTTCCCCATCTATTTGCCATGAAGTGATGGGACAGGATGCCACAATCTTAGTTTTCTGAACGTTGAGCTTTAAGCCAACTTTTCCAGTCTCCTCTTTCACTTTTATCAAGAGGCTCTTTAGTTCTTCTTCACTGTCTGCCATAAGGGTGGTGTCATCTGCATTTCTGAGGCTATTGATATTTCTCCTGGCAATCTCGATTCCAGCTTGTGCTTTATCCAGCCTGGCATTTCTCATGATGCACTCTGCATATAAGTTAAATAAGCTGTGTGACAATATACAGCCTTGATGTACTCTGTTCCTGATTTGGAACCAGTCTGTTGTTTCAACAGAAAATTGGATTAAAGATTTACTGCTCATGGCCCTGCCCATCAGAACAAAACCCAGTTTCCCCCTCAGTCAGTCTCTCCTATCAGGAAGCTTCCATAAGCCTCTTATCCTTCTCCATTAGAGGGCAGACAGAATGAAAACCACAATCACAGAAAACTAACCCATCTGATCATATGGACCACAGCCTTGCCTAACTCAGTGAAACAATGAGCCATGCCGTGTAGGGCCACCCAACACGGATGGGAGATGGTGGAGAGTCCTGACAAAATGTGGTCCACTGGAGAAAGGAACGGCAGACCATTTCAGTATTCTTGCCTTGAGAGTCCCATGAACAGTATGAAAAGGCAAAAAGAAAGGACACTGAAAGATGAACTCCCCAGGTCAGTAGGTGCCCATTAAGCTACTGGAGATCAATGGACAAATAACTCCAGACAGAATGAAGGGACAGAGCCAAAGCAAAAACAACACCCAGTTATAGACGTGACTGGTGACAGAAGCGAGGTCTGATGCTGTAAAGAGCAATATTGCGTAGGATCCTGGAATGTTAGGTCCATGAATCAAGGCAAATTGGAAGTGATCAAACAGGAGATGGCAAGAGTGAACATCGACATTTTAGGAATCAGCAAACTAAAATGGACTGGAATGGGTGAATTTAACTCAGATGACCATTATGTCTACTACTGTGGGCAAGAATCCTTTACAAGAAATGGAATAACCATCATAGTCGACTCAGGAATTAGGCAATATAAAATAGCATTACCTATTGAGTTGTTTGCTTCAGGTTTACTTTGCTCAGTACAATATTTCTTCTTTGATTCATTATCCACTTCAGTTTGTCTTGCAGATTTGAACTGAATAACTAGTGAAAGAAGACACATCTTTTCTTAATTAAATATAAAGAAAGAAAATAGTCAGGTTGTAGTGACTTAATGAATTTGATTAATGTGGAAACTCCAGAGCAATTAAAGTGATTAAAATTTATGGGAAAAAATTCCTTTTTCCAAGATTGGACCTTCTTTTGCATGTAGCCCTGTTAATTTTATTAATATCAAATTTAGGGAAATTGGTAAAATATGATCTGGGACCAGAGGGAAACTCACTTGATTTTTTCTGGAGTTTTCATATTTATTTTAATAAACACAAAATAACCAGCTTTGAATGTAAGCTTCATTTGGATAGTTTGCGTTTGGTAAGTTCCTATTGACTGTACCAGGTGTCACCTGATTCATGCAAAGAGCTTTATGTGTTTTGATTTCAGTTCATGATTCTGTTCCTTTTGAGGTTGTCCATTTAAAGTCTACATATGGAAAGACAGGGTGAGCCCAGAGTATTTTTCTACCATGAGGAAGTCATTTGTCTTTCTGATGGCCATTTCACTGAAATTACTTTGGGTTATTTGTAATCTCACAATAGTGTGTATTAATCAGTTAAATCTTTAAAATCTATTGTAGTAAAAAATCTGTTACTAACAAACTACTGTTTTGATAACAAGCAAATTTATTAGCCTATAACAAAAAGAAACATAGCAGAGAGGGTACTTTTTATTTTTTTTAACGGTCATGCCCCATGGCATGTGGGATCTTAGTTCCCTGACCAGGGATCAAACCTGTACCCTCTGCAGTGGAAATGCAGAGTCGTTTTAACCACTGGACTTCCAGGGACGTCCCAGCAGAGGTGTTGAATATTAAGTATTTTTTGCTTCATCCTCTCAATGTTAAAGTCCCAATTTGGCCACTGTCTAGTTATATTAAACTAGTCAAACTACTTATCACTCTGGGCTGTAGACTGTTCACCTCAACTGGAGGCTTGACCTTGTTGATTTCTAGGGCCCCATCCAGTTCTAGAATTCTGACTCTGCACATTGACCTCTAGTAATTAATGACATACATAATTACTAATATCCTTCACAAGGACAATACAGGCAGATACTGCCTTGATCTGTTCTAGGGTTTGGTTCAGTCTGGAAACCTGACTTCCTTAGAGTATACATCATCTGGAAATTTTTCTCCAAGCATTTACTTAATGAACTATTAAAATAATTGTCATATACAGTTGGACTATATTTCACTATATCCATGGCATATGAATATAATTATGAAGTGCCTGAGTGAATTGATTGGTTTTAGACAAAATTTTCACCCACGGATGCAAGATTGAGGATGCCCCTGAGTAGCTAGTGGGGCTTCCTTTGTGGCTTAGCTGGTAAAGAATCCACCTGCAATGCAGGAGGCCCGGTTCAATTCATGGGTTGGGAAGATCCTCTGGAGAAGGGAAAGGCTACCCACTCCAGTATTCTGGGCTGGAGAATTCCACAGACTGTATAGTCTATGAGATCACAAAGAGTTGGACACGACTGAGTGACTTTCACTTTACTTTCAGGATGCTATGATTTTAGTAAGCTTGAATAAGATCTTGAATAAGCTTAAACAGAAATATGCTTCATAGTTTAGTTTGCTTTCCAGAACATGGTTCAGAGAAGCTGATTTTGATCATAAAATATAAATCTAGTCTCCTTCATATATCAATGAAATGAATCCATAATATATGTAATATCACATGATGAAGTTCCATGGAAAATCTCTAATTTTATTCATGTATCAAATTTCCTGCTTTTTGTAAAACTGTACTGAATTGTGTAGAAACCACTTTAACAGCAAACACAATTACAATAGGTCATGACAAAATAATACTTAGGGATAAATAAAAAGTATTGGTAATTACTTACCAAGCACGCTCAGCACAATTACCATTACAAGAAGAATGACAATCATTGCAAATCCAACTTTCATGAGAATTCCATGGTGGTGAGAATCTATAAAATTGGATAAATTTCACTAGTAAGCCCAATAAGTAATTCCTTAGGTGGTAAGGAAGGGCTGAATAAACTTTGTCAGTTATGCTCTTGAGTTACTTTCCTTTGAAATATGAAGACCTAATTTTCTCTTACATACAAATTTGGTCCCCTGATTTGTGAAGAAGGGGGAATTTATAAAACTGAATGAATATATTTTTTCTTTTTGATTCACAATTCATAATCTTAACTTATGATCTACTCTCTGCATCCCTAAGTTTTTATATAAGACTGAAATTCTCAAGATTCTCTAATAAACTTACTGACAGGCCTCACTTATTTGGGTTGATCCATTCTTATATGAGAAAGGCAGAGGAATCAGAGATCAAATTGCCAACATCTGCTGGATCATGGAAAAAGCAAGAGAGTTCCAGAAAAACATCTATTTCTGCTTTATTGACTATGTCAAAGACTTTGACTGTGTGGATCCTAATAAACTGTGGAAAATTCTGAACGAGATGGGAATAAAAGACCACCTTACCTGCCTCTTGAGAAATCTGTATGGAGGTCAGGAAGCAACAGTTAGAACTGGACATGGAACANAAAAAAAATTCCATATTTTTATATGCCGAAATAAGCCAAATTTCCCCCAGTCTGGCTAAGGATCCTAAATCTGAAACGTAAAGACTTTGGGCAAAGTACTTAATTTGCTTGTGACTTGGTTTCCTTCTACATAAAATGCAATAGCAGTAACACCTAAATCAGAGTTGTGAGAATTAAGTAAACTGATCATATTTATTTAGTCACTGATATATATAATAGTTAGTTGCTCAGTCGTGTCTGACTCTTTGCAACACCATAACTGTAGCTCACCAGGCTCCTCTGTTCATGGAATTCTCCAGGCAAGAATACCGGAGAGAAGCACCAAATAAAGCTGTTATAATTATTGTCATTTAAAATTTTTGTTTATTGGAACAATATCATCATTCAGTGCGAACTTTTGTCACTTTTATATTTTCGGTGCTTTGGATAATATAAGGAACAGGTATCCTCAAACTTAGTCAAGTAGTGTGAGTTGAAACTTGTGCCACATGGAATCAGGTATAATTCAGCAAAATGTGACTAAGGAAAGCCTGGAACAACTGTTCAGTGCCAGAGATAGAAAATAACCAACAAGTTTCTAAGCACTCTCCAATAAGTTTGAGAATTATTCAGAAGAAATTTCTTAGAGGCAGCATGAGACTTCAAGTAGTCTTATTTGGCTAGTCATAAGAGGCATGGGTAATCATTCAATAGGGCTACTAATCTTGTCCCTACTGAGGGCAAATTATAAAGGAGGTAAAATATTTTAAACCATATTAAAGGCATCAGTGAGATGGCCAAGTAATGAAACTGGCATAATGCAAATCTAGATGAAGCTGAAACCAGGAAGAAGAGCTCCTTTATCTATAGAAGATTTTCAAAGATGGACAAAAGAAATTGAGTTCCTGAACAAGGCTTTGGTGTCTTAGAAGTGAGAATAATTCTGGTCTTCGAGTGGGATTGAGGGACTGAAAAATCAGTATATCTGGCTGAATTAGTTCACCAAAATCTACACCCAAGGACATTAGTTTGCAGTCTGGAAACTACTGACAATTTAAGTCAGATGATTCTTTGTTGTTGGGGGCTGTTCAGAAGCTTCCTTTACTTTTACCTTCTGGATGCCAGGAGCAAAACTCCTCCTGCTTTTACTCTGTACCATGTTGAAGAATCAAAAATATCTCTAGACATAGCTAAATATCCTTTGAGAAACAAAATCTTCCCAGGTTGCAAAACACCACTCTAGGAGGAAGACTGATCTGAAAGCAGGCTCATCTTTGAAGGAGACCAAGCTCAACTTCAAGTCCTTTCAGTATCTAAAGTTAAAGGAAGCAATCCTAGATTGTTTATGACTCTGATGATTTGCTAGAAGCAAATTTAACTTCTTCCAGATGCCAAAGAAAAATTATACTGAATGAGTTGTGTAGGAGAGGAAGAGTTTATTGAAGCCTATTTTAGTAAGTGAAGAAACTGAAATCAATTATACTGAAACAAAAGGCAAGAGAATTTCCAAGTGTTGGAGCCACATTTGTGTTGGCTAATTGGTGCTTATTTACTCAACAGTATTTTAGCCACATTGTTCTATAGTGGTTCCGTGGTTAAAAAAAAAAAAATCTGCCAGCAATGGGAAAGACCTGGGTTTGATCCCTGGGTGGAGAAGACCTCCTGGAGAAGGAAATGGCAACCCACTCCAGTATTCTTGCCTGGGAGATCCCATAGACAGAGGAGCTTGTGGGCTACAGTCTATGGGGTCACAAAAAGTTGAATACAACTGAGCACAGCACATATATTTTGCTCTTAGGTTAGGTTCCTACCCTTCTCTTGAGACTGGGAGGCAGCAGTGCTCTCTCCTTGGTGTTCATACTTCAAAGGGATGGCTCACAGGTGCTTGAGAAAAGTATTTCTGGGCTGTCAAACTTGCAAGAGGCTGGAAGAAAATTTATATCTCAAAGCAACAGAGAAAGAAATTTAAATTACAAAATTTTTTGAATAAATACTCTAAGAAGAGGGAGGTCAGGAGTCTGCAGTCAGGAAGAAACCTAAGATTTAGTTACTGTAAGAAGAATATTAAGTCTAGCTTGGTCAAAGAATATGATATTATTTTAGTTTTAAGACATTTATTACAGTTTTTCACAGACAAAATCTAGTACTCCACAACAGTGGTACAAAAAGAGTATTTGAGTAAATAAGGTAACATGAAAAATAACAGTTAGAAATAATAGCAGTTAAAGACCTCCAAGGGCTCTAAGTAAAGTAAGTAAGTGAAGGTCACTCAGTCATGTCCAACTGTTTGTGACCACATGGACAGTAGTCCATGGAATTCTTCAGGCCAAAATACTGGAGTGGGTAGCCTTTCCCTTCTCCAGAGATTGAACCCAGGTCTCCCACATTGCAGTGGGATTCTTTGCCAGCTGAGCCACAAGTATTAATAATCTTGAAAGTATTAATACAAATTCAAGCAGACTTTGACATAGGAAAATCCAAATATAATTTAAAGATAATTAGACTTGCATATAATTATTTCTTAAATATACATATTTTGTTTTTTAAAAAGCAATACAAATAGTTGAAATAATAGCATACTTAAAATGAGTTCAAGGAAATAAAATACATTAGAATTTAGGCCGAAACTTGGAAATTACAAAAAATGATGAAAATGGAATTTTAGAACTAAAAACTATAATGATAAAATTAATATCTCAGAAGAAATAGAATTTTTTCTTAGTTTGATAATATGTATCACTACCACCATCCCTCCGAAAAGAATAAACAACCAAACAAGCAAAGAAAACTATATTAAACATCATGTTAAAGGTAATTGTTGAAAACTTTCTCTTTGAGATTGAGAACAAGACAAAATATTCACTGCCATTACATTTACTTAACATGGTTACTGATGGCCTTAGCAAATACAATAAGTTTTTTAAAGTTGTAAAGATTTGAAAGAAAAAAACACAGAACACATCAGCCATAGATGCAATCCCACTTATAGAAAATCCAAGTAACCCTACTAATAAATTATTAGAATTAATAAGTGAGTTGAGAGGTCCCTGGATATGCAAAATGAATATAAAAAATCAATTGTATTTTTATTCAACATAAACTAGCTGAAAATGAAAATTATTAGTTTTCTCTTGGTACCATAACAAATTCCTACAAATTCCGCATTTTAAAATACACGTATTGGTATATTGCCATTTCTATAACTCAGAAGTTCAGGCTCAGTGTGACTCAGTTTTCTCTGCTTAGGGTTTATGAGGCCAAAACCAAAGTGTCAGCAAGGGTTTCCCTTCCCTTTGGAGAACCTCGGAAAGAAACACTTTGAAGCTTGTGCAAGTAGTTGGGAATACCAGTTTCTTTGGCTGAAGTGGTTTAATTTTCACTTACTTGCTGACTGCCTATCTCTCTCATCTTCTTAAGGCCAATGGCCTTCTTTATCCTGCTGCCTGCTCCATCTTCAAACCAGCAAAAATGCTTTTAATCTCTCTGACCTCTCCTTCAGGCCAGTCTTTCTAACTCTAGCCAGAGACATTTCTCTGCTTTTAAAGTCTCATACACAGGCAGAGTTCAAAAATAGTACAGGTTTGTTTCCAGACTACCACAATAAAGGATATGTCACAAAGAAACAAGTCAGGCAGAATTTTTGGTTTCCTGATGCATATAAAAGTTATATCTACATAATACTGTAGTCTATTAAGTGAGAAATAGCATTGTGTCTAAAGAAAAAAAATCAATGAACATACCTTAATTTAAAAATATTTTACTTCTGGGACTTCCCTGCCACTCCAGTGATTAGGACTTTGCCTTCCAGTACAGAGGGTGTGAGTTCCATCCCTGGTTGGGGAGCCAAGATCGCACATGCCTTGAGGCAATAAATAAATAAGTAAAACAGAGACAAATTCAACAAAGACTTTAAAAACGGTACACATCAAAAGAAAAATCTTAAATAAATACTACTGATACATTCTAATCATCATCTGGACCATCAGTGAGTCATAATCTTTTTGCAATAGAAACACCCAGGATCACTGACCCCAGATCATCATAATCAATATAAAGAAATATTGTTAGAATTACCAAAAAGTGACACAGAGACATGAAATGAGAAAATTCTGTTGAAAATATGGCACTGATAAGTTTGTTTGATGCAGAGTTGCCACGAGACTCCAAGATGTGAAAAATGCAGTAGGCAAAACACAATAAAACAAAGTATGTTTGTAATTAGCTTGGGGCTACCTAGACAATTCAGGATAATCTATCTGACAGTTTATAACATTAACTCCTTCAGAATTTCTTGCTTGTAATATGACATATTCATATTTTCCAAAATCATTAATTTTTTTGGGGGGGATTATCTTGCCTAATGTGGGGATGTGTGCTAAGTTGCTTCAGTTGTATCTGACTCTGCAACCCTGTGGACTGTATTATTATTGCCAAATTCAGACTTAAATTGAAATAAGTTGGGAAAACCACAAGACCATTCAGATATGACCTAAATCAAATCCCTTATGATTATAAGCGGAAGTGACAAATAGATTCAAGGGATTAGATCTGATAGACAGAGTGCCCGAAGAAACTATGAATGGAGGTTCGTGACTTGTACAGGAAGCAGTGATCAAGACCATCCCCAATAAAAAGAAATGCAAAAATATAAAAAAATTGTCTGAGGAGGCCTTACAAATAGCTGAGAAAAGAAGAGAAGTGAAAGGCAAAGAAGAAAAGGAAAGATATACCCATTTGGATGCAGAGTTTCAAAAAATAGCAACGAGAGATAAGAAAGCCTTCCTCAATGATCAATGCAAATAAATAAAGGAAAACAATAGAATGGGAAAGACTAGAGATCTCTTCAAGAAAACTACAGATGCCCAGGGAACATTTCATGCAAAGGTGGGCACAATAAAAGACGAAAATGGTATGGACCTAACAGAAGCAGATGTTAAGAAGATGTGGCAAGAATACAGAAGAACTATACAAAAAAGACCTTCATGACCCAGATAACCATGATGATGTGATCACCCACCTAGAGCCAAACATCTTGGAATGCGAAGTCAAGTGGATATTAGGAAGCTTGCTATGAACAAAGCTAGTGGAGGTAATGGAATTCCGGCTGAACTGTTTCAAATCCTAAAAGATGATGCTGTGAAAGTGCTTCACTCAATATGCCAGCAAATTTGGAAAACTCAGCAGTGGCCATACGACTNTTTTGTAGCATACAATCTTGTCTGATAGCATTTTACCCACAGTAAAACTTCTTTCAAACTTAGAGTCAATCCTTTCAAACCTTGCCACTGTTTTATCAAGTAACCTTATGTAAAACTCTAAATGCTTTTTTGTCATTTCAACAATTGTCCCATGAGTAGATCACATCGAAAGAAACCACTTTCCTTAGTCATCCATAGAAGCTATTCCTCAGTCATTCAAGTTTTATTCTGAGATTACAGTCACATCTTCAGGCTCCATTTCAATTCTAGTTCTCTTGTTATATCCATCATGTCTGCGAATACTTCCCCCACAGAAGTTTTGAATCCCTCAAAGTTTTCCAGGAGGGTTGGAATCAAGTGCTTCCAAACTCTTGTGAATGCTGATATTTTGGTCTATTCCTTTGAAGTCATGAATGTTCTTAATGGGTTCAAGAATGGTGAATTCTTTACAGGAAGTTTTCAATTAATTTTGCCCAGGTTCAGTAAGATGAATCACCATCTATTTCAGTTCTGGCTTTGTGAAATACATTTCTTAAATAAAATTTAAAGTTCAAAATTATTCCTTGATCCATGGCCTGCAGAAATAATGCTGTGTTAGCAGGCAGGAAAACAACACAAATCTCCTTGTACATCTCTATTAGAGCTCTTGAGTGTCCAAGTGCATTCTCAATGAGCAGTAATTGGAAAGGAGTCTTTTTTTTTCTGAGTAGTACCTTTCAATAGGGGGCTTAAAATATTCATCAAACCATTTCATAAGCGAATCTGATGTCATTCAGGACTTTCTGTTCCTTTCCAGTGCACAGAGTAGATTTAGCACAATTCTTAAAAGCCCTAGGATTTTCACATGCTAAATTAATATTGTATTCAACTTCAAGTCTCACCACAAGCATTAGCCCTTAACAAGAGAGTCAGACTATCTTTTGAAACCAGGCATTAGACTTCTCCTCTTTAGCTATGAAAGTCTTAGATGACATATTTTTCCGATAGATGTTTCACCTACATTGAAAAACCTGTTGTTCAGCACAGCCACCTTTATGAATTATCTTAGCTAATCTCTGGACAACTTGCTGCAGCTTCTACACCAGCATTTGCTGCTTCAACTTGCACTTCTATGTTATGGAGGTGGCTTCTTTCCTTAAATCTCATGAACAAAACTCTGCTAGTCCACACTTTCTTCTGAAACTTCCTCATCTTTCTCAGCCTCCGTAGAGTTGAAGGGAGTTAAGGCCTTGCTCTGGATTAGGTTTTGACTGAAGAGAATGTTGTGACTGGTTTGATATTCTTTCTGGACACTAGAAGTCTCTCCATCTCAGCAATAAGGCTGTATCATTTTTCTTAAGATCTGTGTGTTCATTTGAATAGCTCTTTTCATTTCCTTCAAGAACTTTCCATTTTCATCCACAACTTGACCAACAGTTTGGCACAAAACGCCTACCTCTTGACTTATCTCAGCCTTCAGCATGCCTTCCTCAGTAAGCTTAATCATTATTAGCTTTTGATTTAAAGTGAGAGGCATACATCTCTTTGTTTTATTTGGACACTTAGAGGCCACTTTGAGTTATTAACTGGACTAATTTCTATATGGATGCATCTCAGGAAATAGGAGAGCCCAAGGAGGAAGCGAGAGATGGGGGAACAGCCAGTCGTTGGAGCAGGCAGAAGACACATTTATGGGTTATATTTGCTGTCTTACATGGCTGTGGTTCCTGGTGCCCCTAAATAACTACAGTTGTAACATTAAAGGTCACTGATCATTATAAAAATATAACAGTAATCAAAAAGTTTGAAATGTGGGAACTATCAAAATGTGACACAGAGACGCAAACTGTACAAATGCTGTTGGGCAAACAGTGCTGCTAGACTTGCTTGGCGCAAGGTTGCCCCAAACCTGGGATTTTTAGAAACAAAATGTTGTATCTGAGAAGCAGAATAAAGCAAGCACAGTATAAGGAGGTATGCCTGCACTCATTCACATTCATGCAAAATGTAGATTAAAAAAAATGTATTCATTCAAGTCCCCAACACATTGATAGTACGCAGTGCATAATGTTTTGATGGATTTAGATTTTTGACTGATTGATTAAATCCTTCCCTTATGAATTTTTCATTTCATTCACACAAACAGGGGAGAAACCTGGAATTTTAATATAATATTTTNTCTTGTATTAGCTAACTTAATTTCTAGCAAATAATGAAATTTCTACTGAATTCTAAATAAACAGGTGGTCAACTAGAGAGGTAAAGATGAAACTCGTGAAAGGTTGTTGTTGAACCACGCAAAGATGCCAGAATCTTTGGCCTCCGGAGGAGAAGAATTCAATCTAGGGCCAGAAATGAGGCTTGATTGCTCAGAGCTTTTGTGTAATAAAGTTTTATTAAAGTATAAAGGAGATAGAGAAATCTTCTGACATAGACATCAGAAGGGGGTAGAAAGAGTACCTACCCCTTTGCTAGTGTTAGCAATGGAGTCACTTACTCTCCAATGAATCCAGAGAATGTCTGGAGGTTATAAAGATCTCACCAGACCTACTCCCATAATTTACATTTTAAGATAACAGGATTAGCCAGGTTTAATCCAGAGACTGTCCTCAGGCAGGATACATAATCCTAAAGAATGTAGAGGGAAAAAAAATGTTTGTCCTTTCTTCCTCCTTGAGAATTCCAGACCCTTCTCTCCTTGGGGACCCCTAGAGTTCTTATCAACCTGTCTAGGAAATGACTCTCTCACGTGGACAACATTTGCATCAACGTGTACAGGCTACTATATTTAAAATGGATAACCAGCAAGGGCCTATTGTGTAACACAGGGAAATGTGCTCAATGTTATGTGGCATTCTTAATGGGAGGAGATTTTGGGGGAGGATAGATGCATATATAGGTATGGCTGAGTCCCTTTGTTGTTCATCTGAAACAATCACATTATTAATCATCTATACTCCAATATAAAATGAAAAAGTTTTAAAAAAAGAAAAAAGTGAAGTTATAGAGTGAAAAAATTTTAACTGACATAAATTCCTCTCAAGTCTATTAGACTATTTACTGAACTTTTTCTGTATAGACCTTCTGAAAACACACATGAAAACAACTTTCCAGGTACAAATCATTATAAAGTTAAGGTTTTATAATAGGTATGTCTTCCAAAAAATGTTATATTATTCTGTTTCTTCTTTCTAGTATGAGATGTAAGTTTTAATATATTTTGTACGAATCACCACTTCCTAGAAACCATTTTGTTTATTTTACTTTTATTTTAACATACATAAAGGCAGCTTATAATTGCACTGGATACAAAAGACAAACAAATAAACACACTTTATTGCACTTAGGAAATATTTCACATGAAGTATTGCACATGATATAGTTATATCAGGAAAGCCACAAAATGATAAGCAGATACAACTATTATTATTCCAGATTTGAACAATGCAGACTTTCCTGATAGAGGTTTGCCACATCACATATTGCACGTTTTCCAACACATTTATCTGTTTTACAAATATTCCTCATATTCTTTTTGTCCTTATCTTTGTGAGAGGCTGTATATAAGGCAATACTTTATGTACCTTTGAAAAAGACAAGCTTACAGTGAAGAAGTGAAAAAAATAACATAAATACCTAACCACCCCATTCTTTGGGGGAGAAATGACCAAAAAAAAAAAAAAAAAAAAAACTTGACAAACTTCTTTAAAAAGAGAGAAATATTACAAAGCTTCATTTCATAAGCATTTGCCTGTTTACTAATGTCCTTGGAGTTAGTAAAATGCATTTAGACTAAATCTCTGCACTGCCAGTTAAAATTTTCTTTGTTTACATTCAGTTTTTAATACCACCATCTAATTCCTTCATACATACAAATGCATGAAGGGTATACATTGTTTGTAGTCATTCAACAATAAATAATAACTCTAAACCTAGTTATTTTATTATCTCTGAATCAGAAATATATAAAGTGCACTCAAAAGCTTTGCAGTCATTTATCTCATCCTTGGACAAGATTTACCAGTCAACCTGTGACACTTTCAGATCATGGCAGGAGTACTCCAAAATGCATACATGCCTGGAATTTTTCTCCCTTTTTTCCAGTCTTGTGTGGAAGAAAGTTTCCCAAATAATACAAAGTTTTTGTTTTTTTCCCGCAAAGTCTTAATGGGAAACTTCTGACCAGAGAGCGGCATTTGCCCACACTTGTCACATTTCCTAGAGTTCCATGTTAAAATGTCTGTAAGCAAATAGGATTCCTCTTTATTTGGAGGGTTTGCTACATATCCAGTGTAAATTCTTGTCACATTCTGTGCTGCTGACCTCTGCACTGTTCAGAACTGCACAGTTCTCAGACCCCGTAAGGTTGAACCTGTCAAACAATAAAGAAACCAGAATTAGTTTCAGCCCATCATTTCCGTTCAGTTATATGAAAATCAACTTTGTGGTGGTGGTGATGGCTTCTGCTTTTTTTTTTTCTTTTTAAGCTGGAATGCATGAGGCAAGTACGCCAGTCAAATGATCACAGAACAATCTGTAGAGACAGTAGACAAAGATGGAAAAGAATAGTATGTGGAGAGAAGATACAAAATAAGGGTAAAGGGCTCCATTCATTTGGCTGGTGTGTCACTACAGGAGCGACTCTTGTTCATTTTTGAGTGCACAAACCCTTCGAGAAACTTCCCAGAAAGTGCAACACATTAAAAAATCATGCATATTAGTTCATACAATTTTGGGGGGTAACAGCCCTGGTGCCCATTCGTGGATGTGGGGCATACTAAAGATTCTTTTTCTAGAGATTTAAACTAGTTCTTTGAATCTCTCATTTTGATGAAACTAGAGACCTAGCAGTTCATTCACATCTGAGTGACAAAGATTAACACTAAACTTATACAGCGTCCTTCAAACTTGAAAATGTACAGGTAATGGAAATAAAGTCAGCATCTTTAATTTTGGGGCAAGTTTTCTCTCAGATCCATAGAAGCTTCTAATTATCAATAGGTATTGGAATCATTGTTTTTTATCCCTGTGAATATGAGAACTGGGAAAATTAAAAGGGAATTTCTTTCCAAAAACTGGCTTGTCAATAAAATACAAATATTAGATTGGAAATTTTTTTCACATCACCATAATTATACCTGGAATATTTGAATCGTATTTCACTAGAATTTACTGAGATCAAATTACTAGAAGTACTTATTGTATGAACTCCAAGCAGATAAAAAGGATAATATTACTATTAAAGCCCTTTAAGAACTCCATAGTTTAGCTGTCCTCAACCATTTTGGTACCAGGGACAAGTTTCATGGAAGATAATTTCTCCATGGACTGGGGCAGGGGGATGGTTTTGGAATGATTTGAGCACATTACATTTATGGTACACTTTATTTTATATTTTTTTTATCAGCTTCACTTTGAATCATTGGGCATTAGATCCTGGAGGTTAGAGACCCTTCCCACAGAGTATAACATACAAAAGAGAATGTTAAAGCTCTGCTTCTAAGAGCACAATCCTCATAAAGAATAACACTTTGAAAGAAAACCAGGAAAGCTGCCAGCTTTGGGAGCTGGCAGCCTTGGGAGCATAAAGAGATATCTTGAAACTCACCAGTTGTTAAATTCTTGGCCATTTGACCATTTCCACATCTGGTCAGCTTCATTTCTCAGCCCGATCCAGTGTTCAGCTCTACCCACATATTGTTTTAAAAAGTTCTTGAAGGAAGAACAAAGGAAGTGTATGTTAAATCACCCCTCCTGGTAAGTATGTAATAAATTCTGTTTCTCAAATCTGCAACTAGGAAGCATTGTAGCTCAACTGATCATCTGTATTAACTAACTATTAATAGTGCTATGTGGGTTCAGCTCATTTGGATTTCTGATCTTTGAAGCTAAACACATCACACTTAAACACTACACTGGACTCTCATTTGGACCTCAGACTGATCATGTGGTTTTCTGTGACTAAGTTTTCTCAGGTCAGAGACAGACAGAATATCTACACTTAGAAGGAAACAGAAGAAAATCACAGATTAGCTATATAAAATAAAAAAGAATACCAATACTTTATGGAATTCTTTTTGAATGCTATCTTACCATGTCCTCTTTAGAATCAATGATAGCAAGAGTGGCACCGTGTTTGGAGCAAAAGTTTTGGGCCAAGGTCCAGTTCTTTGTTTTCTTGGAAATAAAATAGCATTTCCCCTTGTGTCCAATCCAATCATCTGAGCATGGAAACACATGGGTGTTTGGTGGCGCCGATGACACATATTGTCTTGGACAGTTGTACTGGCCCACTGTGAACATAAAAATGGTTTGTTTTAGCAACACAAGGAACCACGTACCCATAGGGTACAAAGTAGTTTGGGGATACTCTACTAGGTGATAAAGGAAGAGACAAAAGAAGATGAACTAAAAAAAAAATTTTATGGAAGTATAGTTGACATACAATATATTAGCTTCAGGTGTACAGCACACTGATTCAGAATTTTTATAGGTTATGCTCCATTTAAAGATATTAAAAAAGGAAGGTAAATTCTGTAAAGAGCAAGAAGGCAGTTTTTCACTTTATCTGATCTTTTATTGTACCTCATCATCATTGTATAAGGTCTAAGAAATAAGAGGGTGTCACTTTGGTCAGAAAATGGAGGGGAAATTTAAAAATCTTGAAAATAGTCTTTTGACTCTAGTTGAAAAGGGGTATAAGGTATTGGGGTTGGCTGAAAAGTTGGTTTGAGGTTAACAGAAAAACTGAATTTTATGGCCACCCCAGTATATTATAAATTCCAATTAAGGTTTTCCATCTGAATGCAGAGGAGGAAGAATTTGAAGACATAATAGATATAACTCTATATGGCGAGATGGAGGAGAGGATATTAGCAGAGTAGTAATTCAGAATACAAAAAGGTTTATGGCTGGGGATGTATCCTAACATTGTATAATTTCATGTGTGTATAAAACACAAATGAATCTTGGTATAGCTGTATGTTTCAAATACCATAACAAAACTAGCTCTTGGAAGTTTCTAGATATATCCTTAATTATCTCAATTATCCATACCCACTATTGTGTGTCTTTTGAGATAAGAGACTGTCCAATTCCTGATTAATCTATGGCTTAGATATCATTTTTTAATCAACAATGAATGGGCAGCCCACATTTTTCCAGTTAAATATCAATTTGTTTAGAATCTAAATCAACCCCTTTTGTTCCAGAGTTAAATATCTTCTCATGTGTAATTTTATCCCATGATATTATATAAATCATAAACAATTTTTAATAGTTCTAAAGCACTAGAAAACTAGAAAAGTATTGTATCAGTTATCTAAGGAATGTGGAACCATATTTTATATTTCCTAGGAAATTGGCCATGTACGAAAAATGAGATGATCTAAGATTAATCAGAATTTTTGATGAACTCATGAAGTGCAGACTCACCTGATAGAGCAACGAGAGCTATGATGAGAGTGGTGATGAAGACCACGTTTACTACAGCACATGGGATAGGAACTTGAATGGATCCTTCATGATATGTTGCAGAGTAAGTCCCAGTGGCATGACCTGAAGAGAGAAAGTGGATGATTAGGCAGGCTATAGAAGTAAGAGACATTTGATTTTCTCTTGAGACATTTAAAAAAACATATGTCTTCCTACCTTCTTATATGAAATCGATGTTACATTTCCTCAAATTTTGAATAAGTTATTTTTGGCTAGAAGTGAAACAATCCAGTCACAACAATGAGATTATAAACTATTTCCCCAAATATGTACTCAGTAGCTATGAAAATTCAACATATATTATAATTGTACTTTTTAAGGTTTAACTAGACAAAGAGATGCTGCTTTCCTTCAAAGCAATTTACTATGCAATGGATGTTAAGACAACTTTTGCCTCTTCTGAACGTTATTTTTCCCAGCATAGATGTGCTTTCAAATTTTCCAAGAGAATACTTTACTTCACTCCTATCCTGTTCTAGTTCTCTCAGCTTGTTAAAGCATATCTTTCTTTTCTCATCAGCATACAACTATTACCAGAGGCAGTGCTTGGTATTTAGGGTAGCAAGTTCAGAGCTCTCTGTCTAGTTTCACTTCTCACCATGTGAGACTCATTGAAGGGGCTCAGACTCAATGCAGGAACATCTCTGACTCCTCAGCAGGTATCAACACATCCAAGTAGCTCATGGATGTCAGAGTCCATTGGCTTATCCAGTGGACTCACACTGTTGGTTTGGACATCCAGTGGTAAGCTGCGGAGGTGATTCTCTGATTTTAAGTTGTATCATTAGTTCATTAGTTAGGGCTATTGTTAGTCACAGTTTGTTTTATCACCTAGGCAACAAAACACTCCCCTAAGAGTATACTTCCGCTTTGGTTACAAGCCCTGTCCATTAATGGAGAAATTTGAAAACAAATCCTCTAGTACATATTGAATCCCCCAAGGGTGGTGCTCAAAGATTGTTCACACTGATAAAACTACAAGAGCACCATAGACTAAATATTCATAAATCAAATATTCAATAGAAGATTGGGATGATTTCAAGAAAAGTTCAGAATTCCTACAATTAATTCCTTCTTATTTCAACTATGCTTTATTGAATGGTTTTATTCTTCTTCTTCTTCTTTTTTTTTAATATACTTTTTTCTTTCAGGAAACTCAGCTGAGTCATCAAGTTATGGGTATCTGGTCACCAAAAAATTTGTGTGGTTTGCAATATCCACACTTGCTTTTGTGTTCCTAAGTGAAAGATAGTTTTACCAGAGGCAATGAATGCTTTTCTAAAGCAAACCACGCTAGTAGACACATATTCAGTAAACAACCCCCTCCTCTAGATATTTTCACCTCTGTTGTTCAGAACACATTCTTTGTTACTGGATAATTATGTTTACAAGTAAACTCTACTTCTTACCTTCTAGTGTTTGGGGCATCTCATTAACATGAGAGGAAGAGAGAGAGAAATGAATTAAGTCAAGAAAGTTTCACCAAAAAAGTTACTGGAAAACAATGGGAAAATCCTGATGACAAGAGATGAAAAGGTCTGTGGATAGATTAGACAAACAGAAAAGGAGAAAAGTGATATAGCAAAGGTAATCATATTTTGATGAAAAATAAAAGAAAGGAAGAAAAATGTCTGATTCATGTAGAATTTTAAGCCCACAATTAGAAAGATGAAATAGAAAAGTGAGTGCCAAGGAAGTGATGCTTGCAAATTGTGGTGCTGGGGGACTCTTGAGAGCCCCATGGAGTGCAAGATCGAACCAGTCAATCCTAAAGGAAATCAACTCTGAATATTCACTGGAAAGACTGATGATGCTGAAGCTCCAATACTTTGGCCACCTGATGCAAAAGCCCAACTCATTGGAAAAGACCGTGATGCTGGTAAAGATTGAAGGCAGGAAGAGAAGGGGGCAGCAAAGAATGAGATGGTTAGATAGCATCACTGACTCAAGAGACTTGAATATACGCAAATTCTGGGAAACAATGGAGGACAGGGGAGCCTGACATGCTGCAGTCCATGGGTTCACAAAGAGATAGACACAACTTAGTGCCTGAACAGCAATAACAACAAATAGAAAAGTGAAATGGAGGAAAAGAGTACCCATAGGACTAGAGAAGAAGATTGTGTTTTCAAGAGTTCTTTATGAGGTTCTCACAATAAATTGTCTTTGGGCACTATCAATATTCAGATGCGTATATGGCTATTCTCTCAAAGTCTGGAAACCTGTGTTCCCAGCAACTGGAGGATATTTTCTTGAGAACACAAGATAAACCCACAAAAAGCACACAATGGTACCAGTTTCAGCCAGTCAAGAACATAATTATTTATATAAAAAATAGAATTCTCTCACATAATAAATAAACTTAAATTTAAAAAATTTAAAAAGAAAAATAGAATTTTTCATAAAGAGTGGCAGTGCTTCCTAGGGGATATCCAGATGGTTATGAAAAAATGTTCACTGGGCTGGGGAGGGGATTTTCTAATTAAATCTGAAAAACTGAGATGGTATAAAATAAAACAAAGAGATAGATCTTTAAGGAGTTTCTAAAATTCACCTTTGTGATTTCCATTTGTGTCTCAGGTATTCTGTGTTCACATAGATAAAGAAATATTTACTTCCCACTTTCTCTTGTATCCTGCTCAAATGGAACATAGCCAAGTTTTTCCACAAAAGGCAAGCTTGATTTTCTCCCTAACTACTGGTATATATCATAATAGATAGATAGATATAAACATAGATATAGATATTACCAGTATTTAGAGAAAAAGAATTGACTTACTTTGTTGTTCTCTTTTCAAGTGCAAGGAGCTGGTCTCTGTTGTAGAAAAATCTTCAGAATTCATCTTTGTCCTTGTCACAATCTCCCTGGTTAATCCCAGGTGGAGCCAATCTACAGTGAAATTCTCTGCTGGAGCTCTTGTTCCGTCTCTGTGTCTTTGAGATACCTCGGCGTTTATATTCAGCTACGTTGTCTCCACCCCCTTCCTCTCACCTCCTAATCGCTCAGATACTCCTGTTCTCTTTAATTTATGTTCCAGAGGCCCAGACAGTTTACAATGTGTTGTTGTGGTGAGCTATGGATTTCCCCTGCCATCTGAAATGTGCTTTCTCACAACTGTAGGTACAGTATGAAGAGGCAAGTGGGAATTTCCCAGAATCTGAAATATCCTTTTTAAATTTGTAGAAAACAAATAGTTTAGGAAATAGAATATCCAAGTAAAGAATTAATAGTTAGAGATTCCGATATTTGAGATGGAAATAATTTGAAGAGTCATATTTCCCTGGAATCCCATTCATTCATTAAATCATAAGTTTAACAACTAATATGCATTGAACATCTGCTATGAACCCAACATTGTTTGGGGTTAAAAGATTTATTGTTGGCTAAAAAATTTAAGACATCTATCCTCATGGATCTTTCTCCAGTCTGGAAGTGTTTTACTTAGTGAGCTACAAACTGGCTTTTAGAAATGTGCTGTTCACTTCTTCCCTGGGAACTAATTTCTTAAGTTATCTAGTAAGTTGTTGCTTTAATGCAGGAAATAGAAACCTTGTGGCTGGAACTTCCTTTCTATGTTCTAAAATTGTTTATCTTAAATGATCAATTTCATTTATCTCCTCAGTTTTCATGTTATATATTACTGTCATGTGGACTGCCATATTTCCCTTTAGTAATATCTTTTTATTCTATTTTTCTTTCATTTGCTTGATTAGAGTATAATTACTATAAAAATATATTACCATAGTATCAATGTCATCTAGGTAAGTTATTAAGCTCAATGCAAAATAAATACAGAATGTCTATATCTGGTAATTTAAGGAGAGGATCAAAATACTGTTCTACTTAATAATTTTAGTATCCTCAAATTTTGTCATTAATGTGACTTGAATAAAGATATTCTGTTTTCAGAATAAAGCCTTTGTGAAAATGTTATGGTCAAGTGGGTGGGAAATTAGCATCTACTGTAGGCTTGGGCTTCTCTTGTAGCTCAGTTGGTAAAGAACTTGTCTGCAATGCAGGAGACCCAGGTTCAATTCGTGGTTTGGGAAGATCCCCTGGAAGAGGAAATGACAAAGCACCCCAGTATTCTTGCCTGGAGAATTTCATGGACAGAGGAGCCTGGCAGGCTACGGTCCATGGGGTTGCAAGAGTCGGACACTTAGCAAGTACACCACCACTGTAGGCTGCTGCTGCTGCTGCTGCTGCTGCTAAGTCGTTTCAGTCATGTCCGACTCTGTGCGACCCCATAAATGGCAGCCCACCAGGCTCCACCATCCCTGGAATTCTCCAGGCAAGAACACTGGAGTGGGTTACCATTTCCTTCTCCAATGCATGAAAGTGAAAAGTGAAAGGGAAGTCGCTCAGTAAGTGTCCAACTCTTCACGACCCCACGGAATGCAGCCTACCAGGCTCCTCCGTGCATAGGATTTTCCAGGCAAGAGTACTGGAGTGGGGTGCCATTGCCTTCTCCACCAGTGTAGGCTAGTAATTACCATTTACTGTAGACTAGTTAGGAAATTACCATCTACTGTAGGCTAATTAGATAATGCAAAAGGCATGTGTTCAATCCCTGGTGGAGAACTAAGGATTCTGCATGCCATGTAGTGTGGCTCAATATTTTAAAAAGAGGAAAGCAAATACACACTTGATTGTCATCTTCCAATGGAAAGCAGGACTTTTCAACAGCGTATTGGGTGAACACAGAAATCATGTTCCAGTTCTACCATTTTCGAATGTTTGTTTTCCTCTCTGATGACTTCCATGTAAGTGTGAAACTAATTTTTATAACTGGACACTGGCTACCTGTGAAATTTGAATGTTGCATAACAATTAGCAGGCTATGAGCAGGAGAAAGACTGCAGTCTTAACAGGTCAATGATTAATTCCCACAATGGTCCCTCTTGTTCCTCATGGGCCAGCTATGCTATCACTCTCTTCCCTGAAAATGATAAACTTCTTTTCACTTTATAGAAGGTACTTTTTCTTTTGTTTCCTTTGCTCTCAGATTTTTTTTATGGCTATGTCTTTCTTCTCATTTATATTTACCTCACATGTACCCAGTAAGACCTTCCATGAACACCTGCACAAATTATCTTCCATAGCCAAAGAATGCTCAAATCATTGCACAATTGCACTCATCTCACATGCTAGTAAAGTAATGCTCAAAATTCTCCAAGCCAGGCTTTCAAGTTGGTTTTAGAAAAGGCAGAGGAACCATAGATCAAATTGCCACCATCTGTTGGATCATCAAAAAAGCAAGAGAGTTCCAGAAAAACATCGATTTCTGCTTTATTGACTATGCCAAAGACTTTGACTGTGTGGATCACAGTAAACTGTGGAAAATTCTGAAAGAGACGGGAATACCAGACCACCTGACCTGCCTCTCGAGAAATCTGTATGCAGGTCAGGAAGCAACAG
>SJYV01034747.1:0-15535 GCA_006410875.1 Neotragus pygmaeus | reverse complement strand
TCAACATTCAGAAAATGAAGATCATGGCATCTGGTCCCATCACTTCATGGGAAATAGATGGAGAAACAGTGGAAACAGTGTCAGACTTTATTTTGGGGGGGCTCCAAAATCACTGCAGATGGTGACTGCAGCCATGAAATTAGAAGACGCTTACTCTTTGGAAGAAAAGTAATGACCAACCTAGATAGTATATTCAAAAGCAGAGACATTACTTTGCCAACAAAGGTCCATTTAGTGAAAGCTATGGTTTTTCCTGTGGTCATGTGAGAGTTGGACCATAAAGAAAGCTGAGCACCTAATAATTGATGCTTTTGAACTGTGGTGTTGGAGAAGACTCTTTAGAGTCTCTTGGACAGCAAGGAGATCCAACCAGTCCATCCTAAAGGAAATCAGTCCTGAATATTCGTTGGAAGGATCGATGCTTAAGCTGAAGCTCCAATACTTTGGCCACCTGATGTGAAGAACTGACTCATTTGAAAAGACCCTGATGCTGGGAAAGATTGAAGGCGGGAGCAGAAGGGGATGACAGAGGATGAAATGGCTGGATGTCATCACCGATTCAATGGACATGAGTTTGAGTGTATGCCAGGAGTTGTTGATGGACAGGGAGGCCTGGCGTACTGTTGTCCATGGAGTTGCAAAGAGTCGAAACAACTTCGGGGCTAACTCAACTGAGTCACTATTATCTCACTCTTTTAGTTTATAGAACATATAATTATCTGAGATTTTGTTTTTAATTTTTACATAAATGCATATTTTTAAACTATTGTTTTGTTTACTTCCCTCACTGGGAAGTAAGGTCTTTAAGAGCAGGGACATGGCTGTTTTTTACAACAATGCATCTATAGCCTAGAATAGAGCTTAGAACACAGGAGTTCAATGAATATTTGATGGAAGGATACATGAAATAATGTATGTATATATCAACTCAAGCACTTGTTAACCTATGCAGATTTGCAGATATACAACTCTACCAGACTTTGGCTTTGTTATGTGCACAATGAAAATATTAGTATCCAACTTATAAGGCTTTTATAAAGAAAACATCATAAATGAGAAAATTAGTTTTCTACCACTGTGTTTATATAGATTAGGCCTTTAACAAGTGAAGGAATAACAGATGATTCAGATCATGGGAAAGAAAAATTCCTCCTTTGATGGAAGATGTTAACAGATAATAACTGAGCAGTCACAGTATAGTTGCTGATATGCTGTAATGTGACTCTTGTCTGTCTAGACTACAGATGAGAAAGTTGTAGTCTCTTATAACCAACTCTAACAGCTTTTGTGATACTAAAACACTTATTTGTGTTCAAGCTTTTTTGTTTCTTCAGTCATAATCAGGTGAACGGATACTATACATATATACTTATATAAACATGTTTTTATATATATGCACATGCATACTTTATACATATTATATATTTAAGTATAGTGTATATAATAACATATGTATACTATATGTACTACATGTTATATACACTATGTAATACATGTAATAGATCTTCCCTATATATATATGTATTATATATGTACTATATGTTACATGTGCCGTTGTACATAGAAAACTGATGTCTAGAGATCTTATTTTATGAAAATAAATGTCTTTAAATGTTATAACATCGATCAAAATCTGTTATTTTTGTTCTGAAATCATTTTTCTCTATTTGTTTTTTATGAAAGCAGTATTTTGTTGAAATTAATGCTTTTCGAGGTGGGAGTAATCCGACACTGAAGACATAAAAACCAATCAAATTACCAAGAACATATGCTATTGATGGACTTCTTAGGTGCATCCACTGGCCCTCATACTATTCAATACTTAGTTGAATACCTCATACTTGATATAATTTGTCTTCTGCAATAACTTGAATTTCATTGAAAAATTAATTTTTTTCTTATTACTCCTCCCTCCCCTTCTGCAGTCGATTTTTTTAAGTGTAAGAAATCTGCCTTATATCTGAGAAAGCAGTCGACTTAAATCCACACAGAGGTGTGAACAATGAACAGGAGTTACCAAGCACAGTTCTGGTTGATACCTGTTGTTGTGACGTAATTATTAAAAGCATATAGTTTCTCTTGCAAGAGTGTCTTCCCATATGGATTCTATGTTTATATTACTAATCAGTGTTTGTTAAATCAAAGAAATATAGCTCACCTATGAAATGGCACTAAATAGGACAAAGCAAAGTGTACAGGGTCAGGGCAATGTGAGAGAGACTTTGGGGTCAGAGGGTATTTTGGTTGCTCTTTATTCATCTAAATATGGAAGCCAACTTCCTGTGTGGTCACCCCTGATGGATTCAATTCTCTGAAGCAAAGAAACACATTAAAACTCTAAAGAAACAAAACTTGTGCAAATACACTCTTTCCTTACAAAACACACATGGTCATAATATATAACTTTCAACTTTTTTAGAGATCTTTCCTAAGTTTCATTTCATAAAGAACATATCAAAACTTTGAGGGTTATCACAGGTCAAAGATTGTCATTAAGATTTCTCAGTTCAGTTGAGAAAACTGAGACTTAGAGAAATTAGTGCCTGGACAAATTTGGAAAAAGCCACTACAACTCAACACAGTTCTCCTTCACGTTTGACCTTATATGAAGAATCCGAGGGAAGGTTCCAGAAAGGAAATGAAGTAATGTGGGCTGCATGCAAAGTGGTACAGAGAAGACAGGATATACAGTCCTTATCAGGCAGCAGTTAAGCAGAATGCTCTTTGATGGCCCACGTCTACAGAAACTGCAAACTTCAGACCTGATACAATTTCCGGAGACAACCTGTTCTTTTTTTTTTTTTAAGTTTCCTTTTTCTTTCAATGGGTGAGTTAGGTTTCTAAACAACTTTTAATCTTCTTGAGAATCATGGCTTCAATTTTTTGTTTGAATTAAAACAAATTATGCAAATTGGTCAAATTTATTTTTAAATCACAGATGTGTGAGTGATCTCACATTGGTTACCATAAAGGCTCAGAAGAGGTAGCCTTAAGTAAATAAGTGGGGAATTTCCACTTCTAACCACTTTCTTACCCTCTCTTCTCTTTGAATTGACTCTTTGAACTTTCTAATTTTCCTCTTTGGTGAAATATCTTCTCAAACACAGAGATGAGTTGGTTTGGAAAGTATGAGCTGGTATGTTTCTTCTTCCTAACTTGACATAGTAAAGGTGAAATACAATGTTCATTATTATGTAAACCTGGACTCTAAAAAATCTATTTTTGAAAGTAAAGGACATAAAAGAACTGTACCAAAGATAAGATATATATCTCTATGTAAATTAATTCCGGGCTTCTTACATGTAGAAAATATTTTGGGAGAATATTCTCAAAGATAATAGTATAGAAATAGCAAATATAACATGTAGAAATCTTAGGTAGATAAGGGCCTGTGTCACTAAGTGATGAAACAAATAATTCTATTTGTATGTGAATCTTGATAGTTGCATGATGAATTTGAACAGAACTGCTTCTTTCACCTCCTTTGGATATGTTTATATCTATTTACATAGTGAGAGAAAAACCTCCAGGTAGAAAACATTATCAGTCAGTCACTCAGTCATGTCTGACTCTTTACGACCCTATGGACTGCAGCATGCCAGACTTCCCTGTCCTTCATCTCCCAGAGTTACTCAAACTCATGTCCACTGAGATGGTGATGCCATTCAACCATCTTATGCTCTGTTGCCCCTTCTCTGTTTTCAATGTTTCCCAGCATCAGGGTCTTTTCTAATAAGCTGGTTCTTCACATCAGGTGGCCAAAATATTGGAGCTTCAGCATCAGTCCTTCCAATAAATATTAGGGTTGATTTCCTTTAGAATTGACTGGTTTGATCTCCTTGCAATCCAAGGGCATAAGAATCTTCTCCAAAACCACAATTTGAAAGCATAAATTCTTCAGCACTCAGCCTTCTTTATGGTCCAACTCTCACATCCATACATGACTACTGGGAAAACCATAACTTTGACTATACAATCATTTGTCGGCAGGTAGAAGACACTCAAGAATTATGACCACTCTTTTGCTCAATAAATTTGAAGTTCAAATGTATTAAACTATTTCTTGATAAATTTTTCTGGCCTTTACTGAGGCAAGATGTTAGGTAAGGAAGAAGAAACCCATGAAAAAAGAGAGGTCAAAGCAGGCATGAAATGTTATAAGTGTATTATGTATAGTTTTTAGCTAACACACTTGACAAATTAAGCAAAATGGACATATTCTAGATAAACCTCTTCTAAAACTGAAACAAGAATTTTTAAAAATCTTAATGGTTTTATAAATTTTAAATAGATTTAATCCATAGTTGAATACATCTTATTTGGGAAATAAATAAAACACAAAAACATAAGTAAAACACACCATGCTCAGATAGTTTAGGGCATTTCAGGTGACTCGTGGCTCAGAAGATAAAGTGTCTGCCTGCAATGCAGGAGACCCGGGTTCAATCCCTGGGTTGGGAGGATCCCCTGGAGAAGGAAATGGCAGCCCACTCCAGTATTCTTGCCTGGAAAATCCCATGGAGAGAGAAGCCTGGCTGGCTATAGTCCACGGTGTTGCAAAGAGTCGGACACAACTGAGCGACTTCACTTTCACTTTCTAGTGATAAAGAACCAACCTGCCAATGCAGGAGGCATAAGAGATGCAGGTTTGATCCCAGGGGCAGAAAGATCCACTGGAGAAGGAAACGGCAACCCATGGCAGTATTCTTGCCTAGAAAATTCCATAGATAGGGGAACTTGGTGGGCTACAGTCTACAGGTTACAAGGAATCAGACATGACTAAGGAAATACAGTTTTATGTTCCCTTCTACCAAACATTAAAAAAGAGGTATGTGTGTGTGTGTGTGTGTGTGTATGTGAGTCACTCTGTCGTGATATCATTGCCTCAGTTGGCATGAGTTTGAGGAAATTCTGGGAGACAGTGAAAGACAGGGAAGCCTGGCATGCTGCAGTCCATGGATTTGCAAAGAGTTGGACATGGCTGAGTGACTGATGGAACAAAAACAGCAGAAACTAATACACCATTGTAAAGCAATTATATTCCAATAAAAAATAAATACAAAAAAATGAATGAAAGTCCTGGCTCCCTATGTGGCTTTCTCTAACACCACCCCATCAGGAGAGGGTTCAGTTGGAAGGTTTTGTTGTAGGCTGGCAAGTGTGGAAATTCAAGTTTGAACCTCTGAGTGTGCTAGTGTGGATGAGAGTGGGACAATAATTTTTTTCACAGTGCTTGGCTGGAGTAGAGTAGTTATTCACGAAAAGTTTCCTGTTTTTCTAGTTTGCCTTTTCTTGGGTTTTTGGTGGAAAACAGGGTTTTGTGGTATGGACATTTTCCTGTTTGCACTGGTTAGCATTTCTGGCTTGTGGGATTTTTCAGCCCTGGGTCTTTGGGACAAGAGAGACAAAAAGAGAACACCCACCACTGTACCATTTTTCTAGTCCTGAGTTTTCCAATCAGCCTTATCCTCACCATCTTCCATTTTTCCTGAGAAACTTTTATAGGTAATATTCAGGGATTTTGTTGCACTTAAGTGGGGAGAATAGGGAAAATAATTCATATAGTCCTAGAAATAGATTCATAAATTTTAGTTTTCACAGTTGATATTATTGAATGCATAAGAAATGGCAAGGAATCTACAAACTGCTAAATACTCTACTAGTATATTTAAAACACTTCAGTTCAGTCGCTCAGTCGTGTCTGACTCTTTACGACCCCATGAATTGCAGCACGGCAAGCCTCCCTGTTAATTACCATCTCTCGGAGTTCACTCTGACTCACGTCCATCAGGACAGTGATGCCATCCAGCCATCTCATCCTCTGGCGTCCCCTTCTCCTCCTGCCCTCAATCCCTCCCAGCANTTGCGACCCCATGAATCACAGCACACCAGGCCTCCATGTCCATCACCAACTCCCGGAGTTCACTCAGACTCACGTCCATCGAGTCTGTGATGCCATCCAGCCATCTCATCCTCTGTCGTCCCCTTCTCCTCCTGCCCCCAATCCCTCCCAGCATCAGAGTCTTTTCCAATGAGTCAACTCTTCGCATGAGGTGGCCAAAGTACTGGAGTTTCAGCTTTAGCATCATTCCTTCCAAAGATATCCCAGGGCTGATCTCCTTCAGAATGGACTAGTTGGATCTCCTTGCAGTCCAAGGGACTCTCAAGAGTCTTCTCCAACACCACAGTTCCAAAGCATCAATTCTTCAGCACTCAGCCTTCTTCACAGTCCAACTCTCACATTCATACATGACCACAGGAAAAACCATAGCCTTGACTAGATGGACCTTAGTCGGCAAAGTAATGTCTCTGCTTTTGAATATGCTATCTAGGTTGGTTATAACTTTTCTTCCAAGGAGTAAGTGTCTTTTAATTTCATGGCTGCAGTCACCATCTGCAGTGATTCTGGAGCCCAAAAAGATAAAGTCTGAGACTGTTTCTCCATCTATTTCCCATGGAGTGATGGGACTGGATGCCGTGATCTTTGTTTTCTGAATGTTGAGCTTTAAGCCTGGTGAAAATACTCAGTATGATATGATGATGGATATATGTCATTATGGCTTCCCTTCTTCAGTGGTAAAGAATCTGCCTGCCAGTCTGCCTGCCAGGAGACTCAGGTTTGATCCCTGGGTCAGAAAGATCCCCTGGAGAAGGAAATGGCAACCCACTCCAATATTCTTTCCTGGGAAATCTCATGGACAGAGGAGTCTGGTGGGCTACAGTCCATGGGGTTGCAAAAGAGCTGGTCATGACTTAGAGACCAACACACAGACACACACAAGTCATTAAACATTTGTCCAAACATCTAGAATGTACCTTACCAACAGGGAACATTATGGACTTTGAGTGACTATGATATGTCAATGCGGGTTCATCTGTGGGACAGGTGTACTATGTCTGGAGCAGGGAGTGTGTGGGAAATCTCGGTACCTTCTTCTCAGGTTTTTTGTGAATCTCAACTGCTCTGAAAGAGTAAGTCTTTTTAGAAAAAAAAATGCAGTTGCTTGTGCATGATTAACAGAAAATCGGAGAAGGCTCCTCAGAAAGCTATCTGCATGATGTTTTGAGGGTCCATGGGGTCGGGAAGAGTCAGACACAACTTGGCAACTGAACAACAGCGTCAAGTGAGAGAGATGAGGGAGCAGAATGAGCCCAGGAAACAGAACTGGCCCACTAACAAGGACTTAGGTGTTGGAGTAAGGCGCTTCTGCCTAGGTCTATATTTTGAATTTGTTTCCCAGCCCAGCCTTCCATGGACTCGCATGTGGTTCTAACTGAGAGAAAAATAGCTAGAAGCCAAAATGGAAAGAGTAAAGCTGCGAGATATTAGGACCTCAGAAGTTCTCTTTTGGGATTGTCTCCAGCCTAGTTCAGTAAGGAACCCGACATACACGCTCAGCACGGCCCTGAGACTAGTAACACAAGTCGAGCCGTCTAGAATTCTAGACTCGAAACTTGGAGAGCACAGACAGACCACGTTTCCCTTGTTTTCTGCTGCGTCCCCAGGATCTAGCATAGTACTGGAGAATCGATAAACACTGGTTGAATGACTGCCTGGTTGTGGGAACATGTAGCCTAAAGGTTCTTGCAGTCACTTAATTCAAGTTTCCTTGAGAAGTACTGAGAGGGATAGGAGCATGAGAGAAGATTCCCATCCTCAGGAAGGAAAGTCCTGCAGGGAGACAAGATGTGGCTAATACTTCTGTACCAACGCTGGGGAGGATCTATGGTACACGGTGGTCCTGGCAATAAATGAAGATGATATGTTTCTAAACTAAGATCATTGCATCCTGTCTCATCACTTCATGACAGATAGATGGGGAAACAGTGGAAACAGTGGCAAACTTTACTTTTGGGGGCTCCAAAATCACTGCAGATTGTGATTGCAGCCATGAAATTAAAAGACACTTACTCCTTGGAAGGAAAGTTATGACCAACCTAGACAGCATATTAAAAAAACAGAGACATTACTTTTGTCAACAAAGGTCTGTCTCGTCAAGTCATGTATGGATGTGAGAACTGGACTATAAAGAAAGCTGAGCACTGAAGAATTGATGCTTTTGAACTGTGGTATTGGAGAAGACTCTTGCGAGTCCCTTGGACTACAATGAGATACAACCAGTCCATTCTAAAGGAAATCAGTCTCAGGTGTTCATTGGAAGGACTGATGTTGAAGCTGAAACTCCAATACTTTGGCCACCCAATGTGAAGATTGACTCATTTGAAAAGACCCTGATGCTGGGAAAGATTGAAGGTGGGAGGAGAAGGGGACAACAGAGGATGAGATGGTTGGATGGCATCACCGACTCGATGCACATGAGTTTGAGTAGACTCCGGGAGTTGGTGACGGACAGGGAGGCCTGGCATGCTGTGGTCCATGGGGCCGCGAAGAGTTGGACATGACTGAGTGACTGAACTGAACTGAGACTTGTTAGGTGAAAACGGTGGGTGCATGAGGAGCTCAGAAACCTGCAGTGATGTGAGATGGACAGGAATGGCAAGGATAAAGCAAGACCAAGGCAAGAGCTTGGGAAGGTGGATGTGTGGTTCGACCAGAGCCTCAGGGCCAGGTGTGAGTTGAAGGAACACAGTGGGAAGGGCATGGAATTGAGAATTAAAAAGTGGGTCTGGGGACTTCTGGTAAGGAACCCACCTGCCAGTGAAGGCGGTTTAAGAGATGCAGATTCGGGGAGTCAGGAAGATAGAGGGGAGGGCGTGGTAACCCACTCCAGTATTCTTGCCTGGAGAATCCTATGGACAGAGGAGCCTGGAGGGCTACAGTCCATAAGGTTGCACAGAGTTGGACAAGACTGCAGTAACCGAGCACGCATGCACTGGGGACTTCCCAGATGGTTCAGCGATTAAGACTGTGCTTCCACTTCAGGGGCGGGAGGGTGGCGGCGAGTGTGATTCTTGGTTGGGAAACTAAGATCCTGTCTGCCATGCAGTGTGGCCAAAAATACATAAATAGATAAACAAATAAAAGGTGAGTCTGGGTTTAAATTCCGACCCAGCCACTGAATGGCTGTGCGAGCTGCCTTTTATCCACGGATTATGGAGACAAAAGAGCAGTAGGTGTGTGAGTGCTTGCAAATATTCAATAAATGCTGGTAAATTGCAGGAGAAAAATAGGAAGCTGAGTTGGAAAGACGGGCTGAAAGGCAGGTTCTGGTTGGGCTTGCACGTCAGCGTGAGGAATGTTAGCTGATAAGGTGAGAATTGAGGAAGACTTCGGTGGCAGTGGTGTGTAGGAAGCTCTGGGAGTAGAATGAGAGGGAAGCCAGTTAATTAAGTGATTATAATAAATGACCTTTGAAATCAGGAAGACCCGAGCTGTTTCGGTGGAAGTGGGGATGGAAAGAAGGGACGGCTGCCCTGGCAGTGCAGCGGGAGTCAGGAGAACTTGGCAGAAGTCAGGATGCTTCCCAGGTTTGCTTCTGTACTGAGGCTGAGAATAACAGGCCAGGTGGGATTCTTGGGATCCAGCTGAAACCACAAGCAGCTCCTGTTCTTGCACAGCTACTGTGTGTCAGGCACACGCCCAGGCCCATGGAGTCTACAACAGCTTAACGAGGACATTGAGTCACGCAGAGGCCAAGGATGGTGACCAAACCATCCCTTTAGTTAAATGTCAGAGTCAGAATCTAAGTCCAGGCCGGCTTGATTTCAAAATTCATGCTCTTAACCATGCCTCTAAGTGCAAAACTCAAATAAGTTATCATGCTTGCATTTACTGATGACTGACCATGTGCTGTATGCTTTATAAGGTTTAGAGTCTGGGAGCTAATGGTTACCCTTCGACTGTTTCCAACATTCAGGGAGATAAAGGATATACCTAAAACTACTAGTAGAGAGCAGACAGAAGCATTGATGTTTTAATGGAGTACAAGTACTGTGTAATCCCCGCAGGACGCCATAATGGGCAGGCGGCGGCCTCTTAGCTTTTGAACCAGATCTCAGCCATAAGACATCACAGCGGTTTGCCTTCAGAAAGAAATGACTCGGCCAAGCAGACTCAGTCTAATGACTCAGGCCTGCGCGGTTTGCCCAGACAGGAGGGGCAGGGAGAAAGCAGCCTGGCTTCAGCTCTCCCGCGCTGGCGAGGCTCCTCGCAGGTGGCTTGAGGGCAGCTTTGCTCTGCAGCCCGACCCTGCAGGGAGTAAACAGACCACGGTGCCTTGTCCTGCTTTGGAAGGGCATTCAGGACCTCTGTGAATGGGTTTGGCCCCAGGGATAATCTTGTTTCGTTTAAAATGTTTTCTTATGTGGCTGCACCAGGTCTCGGTTGTGGCATGTGGGCTCTTCACTGTGGTGTGTGTTTCTCTCTAGTTGTGGGTTCAAGAGATGTGGGGCACGAGCTCAGTAGTTGTGGTACTCAGGCTCAGTACTTGCAGTGGTACTCAGTGGTTGCAGTGCTCGGGCTCAGTAGTTGTGGTGCTCGGGCTCAGTAGTTGCAGTGCTTGGGCCCAGTAGTTGTGGTGCTAGGGCTCAGTAGTTGTGGTGCTAGGGCTCAGTAGTGGTGGTGCTCAGGCTCAGTAGTTGTGGTACTTAGGTTCAATAGTTGTGGTGCTCGGGCCCAGTAGTTGTGGTCCTTGGGCTCAGTAGTTGTGGTGCTCGGGCCCAGTAGTTGTGGTGCTCGGGCTCAGTAGTTGTGGTGCTTGGGCTCAGTAGCTGTGGTGCTCAGGCTCAGTAGTTGCGGTGCTCGGGCTCAGTAGTTGTGGTGCTTGGGCCCAGTAGTTGTGGTGCTCGGGCTCAATAGTTGTGGTGCTTGGGCTCAGTAGCTGTGGTGCTAGGGCTCAGTAGTTGCGGTGCTCAGGCTCAGTAGTTGTGGTACTCAGGCTCAGTGGCTGGGTGCTCGGGCTCAATAGTTGCAATGCATGGGCTTAGTTGCCCCTCGGTATGTGGGATCTTAGTTCCTTGACCAGGGATTGAACCCACATCCCCTGCATTGTAAGGAAGTTTATTAACCCCTGGACCATCAGGGAAGTCCCCCCAAGCGTTGTTTTAGAGCCCACCAGCCAGGGTGACGAGAGGGAGAGGAAATGTCTATATCAGACTTTTGTACTGATACCCAGCATACTAGTGCCCTACTTCCTTCTAGAACTCAGGACTGGCTTTTTCTGTCAGGATCAGAGAGCTGCCCCTTCTCCTTGGGAAGGGAGGATTTATTTCTGAGAACAGTTGATTCCTCCACCACCCCTTACCACCATGTTGCTAGGACTTTTCTTTCTAGAAAGTTGAGAGAGGAATGAGCATTTTTCTAATATATACATATAGTGTCTGTTCTTTCAACAACCCAGTCAGGAAGACATTTTTATGATTATCTCCACTGACTTCATGGAGACTTCAAAATTCAAAGAGTTTTAGTGATTTGCCTGAGATGCAGAGAAAGCAGTTTTAGAGCTGGAATCGCAGCCTGGGTCTGGATGGTGTCCAGGCTCACACCCTTAGCCCCCTGCATGTTTCCATCCAGTAACAGCTATTGGACGTGGAGCCAGATACTGTGCTGGGCGCTTGGCTGTATCGGCTCTGAACTTCACCACCACCCTGGAAAGCACTATCATTCCCATTTTACAGATGACAGAACACGTTCACTGAGTATAAGTGACTGACTCAAAAGCAGGCACTAATGAAACATACAGGAAGGGTTTGGAAGAGAGTCTTTAATCCCAGGCCTTTGGATTTCCCGCTTTTTAATGTTTGGATTGTCCCTCGCTGTTGTTCAGTTGCTGAGTCGTCTCTGACTCTTGGGGACCCCATGGACTACAGCACACCAGGCTTCCCTGTCTCTCACTATCTCCTTCATTGTCATAATGTTTTGGGCATATTTGCAATATGTGTTATTATTTTTATAAGTATTAATACAAGTTATTTATATATTCCACTTTAAAAAGTATATTTGTTGATATGACTGCACCGGGTCTTAGTTGCAGCACACAGGATCTTTAGTTGCAGTATACAAACTGTTAGTTTAGGCACATGAGATCCAGTTCCCTGTCCAAGGTTCGAACCCTGGCCCCCTACATTGGGAGCACAGAGTCGAAGCTACTGGACTACCAGGGAAGTCCCTATATATTCCACTTTTAAATGATATTAATTTTTTTTTTATTACTTTATTTGCCAACAAAGGTCCATCTAGTCAAAGCTATGGTTTTATGAGTAATCATGTATGGATGTGAGAGTTGGACTATAAAGAAAGCTGAGTGCCGAAGAATTGATGCTTTTGAACTGTGGTGTTGGAGAAGACTCTTGAGAGTCCCCTGGACTGCAAGGAGGTCCAACCAGTCCATCCTAAAGGAAATCAGTCCTGAATATTCACTGAAAGGACTGATGCTGAAGCTGAAACTCCAATACTTTGGCTACCTGATGCAAAGAACTGACTCGTTTGAAAAGACCCCAATACTGGAAAAGACTGAAGGCAGGAGGAGAAGGGGACGGCAGAGGATGAGATGATTGGATGGCATCACTGACTCGGTGGATGTGAGTCTGAGCAAGCTCTGGGAGATGGTGATGGAGGCCTGGAGTGTTGCAGTCTGTGGGGTCACAGAGTCGGACATGACTGAGTGTGACTGAACTGAACTGAACTGAACCTTTATTATGCGATTTCCTTAGTGGTTATTTGAGCAAAATATAGGTTACTTCTTATTTTGCACACACTATTTAGAATGGATTACAGTCTTCTGCTTTAATTTTATAAGCTCCATTGCCATAGATTCATGATATTGGTTGCAGCCTTAGGAATGAATGATATTGGTATGTCCCCCTGAATCTGAATAGAATGTATTCAAAAGAATCCACACAACTACCCCATTCTGGGCAGGTAACAGGTAAAACTGTGTGGTACCAAAGAGACATCATTTATAACTTAAAACCTGAAAGGCAGGCTACTTCCTTATAGCTACTTTCTTACAGGTTGGTGCTTCAGCAATGTATCAGCGAGGATGGAGCCAAATAACTAAACTAATCTTTGGAAATAAACAAAATGCTTTGGTTACCTGGTACTCAGTTTTAACACCCAGTCCCTCCATTGTCCAAATGATAAAGCCCCAGTAAATGGACGTATTGAGGAAAGTTCTATCAGAGGCTCCTTAGAGTCATTTTCCTTATGCTTCACATTTTTATAGCACCACAGCCCTGTTCTAACTGTAACTTTTTGATTCTCAAGACATTTCCTTTGAGCAAGTGGGAATTACCATTTACGGAAGCTTAAGTTAACTGAAAATTAAATTAACTTTATATGAGGTAAAGTAACTTGTGCAAGATAGCGTAGAATAAGCATAAGAAATCAGAGGTTTCTTGACATAGAGGGATAAAAATTTCTCCCTGGTATATTTTATTTTACATGGTATGTATGCTAAAAATGTCTTTATTAACCTCAAGAAAATACGTATTACATAAGGTTAAAAAAAAAATCCCCTTATCACGTGGTTAGGGGTTTCCCAGGTGGCACTAGTGGTAAAGAATCTCTCCGTCTGCAATTTAGGAGACAGAAAGACCAGATTCAGTCGCTGGGTCAGGAAGACCCCCTAGAGGAGAAAATGGCAACCCACTCTAGTATTTTTGCCTGGAGAATCCCATGGGCAGAGGAGCCTGGCAGGCTACAGCCCATGGGGTCAAAAAGATTCAGACACAACTGAGCCCGCATGCACAGAATCACGTGCTATATTCCAAAGGGAAAATGCCAGAAAATGTGTCTCTTGTCATTTCAGAAATTTTCTAGAAGACAATTCATTGATTGAAGCTGTCATCTTTGTAAAACTGTGACTATAGAGAGGAACACTTTTGCCTTCCCCCCAAAACAATTCTTAATAGAAATGAAGACATTTTATGTCAGTTTCTTACATATCCATATTCGGTTTGCTCTGTGGCAAAAACCAAGGTGACATGCAAGGTCAGTGACGGTCAAGACAAGCTGGAGTCCACAATCAGAAGCACCTGGACTCCAAAGGAAGAGCTGGTGGCCTTGGAAGCGTTCATGGGGTGAAATAGAATAAAGGGTGATGAATGTGAATGCCCATCAGCCTCGGCTTTCACCGTTTTCCCTTCTAAAGGCAGTACTCCTTTCCTTTCTGCCACGGCTGAGAATCTTTGTCTCTTATTAGGGACAGAGAATTTGGCAGTTTTAAAGCTAGACTGAAGCCCTTAGGGTAAATCAACGACCACATCCTGAACTTTAAAGCTGGAGCCTTCTGCTGGTTAAAGACGCTTTTCTGACAGAAGAGAGACTCATAAATTTGTACAGGTTTTAGGAGAGTTTCCCTAGTAACTCAGCTGGTAAAGAATCCACCTGCAAGGCAGGAGACCCTGGTTTGATTCCTGGGTCAGGAAGGTCCGTATTCTTGGGCTTCCCTGGTGGCTCAGCTTGTAAAGAATCGGCCTGCAGTGTGGGTTAATCCCTGGGCTGGGAAGATGCCCTGGAGAAGGGAAAGGCTGCCCACTCCAGTATTCTGGCCTAGAGAAATCCATGGACTGTGTAGTCCATGGGGTGGCAAAGAGTCAGACACGACTGAGTGACTTTCACTTTAGGAGAGGTCAGGATGAAGCACTAACTAGCCTGTGGTCTGTTACTGGGGCCACTGCTGCTGAGTGACTGGGTCGCCTTGGGGAATTTGCCTGAACTGTTTGCTCTTCGTTTTCCTCACGTGTGTAAAGGTAAACTTAGACCAGCAGTTTTTAAGGCCTCTTAATCCCAACAGGTCTATTAGTCTAATGGTAAGCCCCTGAGTAGGAGGGTCATCTAAGCAATTAGGAGTGAAGATAGCTTTAATATAAAACAATACAAAGAAATCTGAATGTGTGAGACAAAGGAATCATGGAATGAGAGGAGTTGTATATTTAGCCAAGGTTAAGGCGGACCTGACTTATCATCCTAAATGGCACAACTTGAAAACCAGTCAAAATACATGAAACAACCATTTTTAAGACATTAGAGAAAAACAGGGTGAGAGAGAGGAAAGCAAAGACATTAGAGATCAGGCAATAAGACATTTTCTAAAAAGGAAAAAAAAAGAAATCAGGCCAAAGACAGTGCTGAGACAGGGGCGTTTGTGCTAAGTCACTTCCGACTCCTCGCGACCCCACGGACTGCAGCCCGCCAGGCTCCTCTGTCCATGGGATTCTCCAGGCAAGTCTACTGGAGTGGGTTGCCGTGCCCTCCTCCAGGGGATCTCCCTGACCCAGGGATCGAACTCACGTCTCTTTAGTCTCCTGCGTTGGCAGGTGTGTTCTTTACCACTAGCGCCATCTGGGAAGCCTGCTAAGGAGACAAATATAATTGCCTCCGCTGATTGCTTTGATATGGTCTCCAGGACATGATGCTGGAAGGGGACCCGGGCAGAGGCTGACTGTCTCCCTGAGTTTGGTAGATGGACTTGGGAGTCTGGGATGGCCGGTGTGGTTGGAGTTTACAGGACAAAACACAGGAGAGGAGAGAGCTGCAGAGAGAGAGGGAGAGAGGCAGGCAGACAGAAAGAGAGGAGAGACGAAGGGAGCGAGCAAAGTCTAGAGAAATGCAGAAAGTCTCGAAGAAATGCTG
>SJYV01034745.1:994291-1092735 GCA_006410875.1 Neotragus pygmaeus | reverse complement strand
AAAAAAAAAAAAAAAAAAAAAAGGAGCTTTCTGTTTGTTAAGGACATCGAGTCTCTCAGGTCCCCGCGTGGGCTGTCAAAAACAAAGCAATTTCACAACATTTCAGGGCTGAGTGGAGGAGAGGGCAACCAGCTGCTTCCTCACTTAACACGGAGTCCCACTGGCTCTGCTGCAAACGGCAGAAATGTCAGACCAACTCACTGATGAATATCTGCAGAAAGACGTCCTCAGGGCAGCTGAGGACACTGGGCTCTGCTCTCCCCACCTCGGTGGTGTCTGTGGCCAGCATGCCTGGCCCTCCAATGCTGAGCCTCTCCATCGGGGAGTCTTCACAACTCCACGTGACACATCGTCTGGCCCGTAAGGGAAAACCTGCTTTTCTCTCCTTTGAGGATAAACAGTGTCATCAGTGGGTGGGGGACGGACTTCAGTTCCCATAGTAAGACAGAGCCCGAGATCCTGGGCTCAAAGCTCAAGAATGGATGGGTCATTCTCTTTGATTTAAGGTTTACATTAGGGAGAATTTGTGCCACCAGCTCAATGTGAATGAACTTGACATGTGACACGCTTGAAAAGAAGTCAGAATGATATTGCAAAGAGGGGAATAACAGTCATAACAGAATCTGAAAAAACTCGAGGTGGGTGATGAGAGTGGCACTGTCCACACGGAGGAGGCAGGGAGAGTGACACGTTGTCTGATCTCCTTGGCATTCTTATTGGTGTTGGTGTTTCATCACACAGTCATGTCCAACTCTTTGTGACCCCACGGACTGTAGCCCGCAGGCCCCTCTGTCCATGGGATTGCCTAGGTAGGAATACAGGAGTGAGTTGTCATTTCCTTCTCCAGGGGATCTTCCTGACTCAGGGATTGAACCTGTGTCTCCTGCGCTGGCAAGCAGGTTCTTTACTGCTGAGCCACCTGGGGAGCCCATGAACTAGTAATTTGGTATCCTGGTTTGTAAAGGGGTGTGAATCTGTTCACTGGCATTTTAATAGATCTAAGTTGTAAGAAGGCCTTCCCAGATGGCACTAATGGTAAAGAACCAGCCTGCCAAGGCAGGAGACACAAGGGCCGTGAGTTCTATCCTTGGGTCAGGAAGATTCCCTCCAGGAGGGCATGGCAATCCACTCCAGTATTCTTGCCTGGAGAATCCCATGGACCAGAGGAGCCTGGCAGGCCCATGGGGTCACACAGAGTCAGACACAACTGAGTGACTAACACTTTTTCATTTTCAAAGTGAGGACTAAGTAATAGTCTAGTTGCATTGACCTTGAAGTCAATGAGAATTAAACAATACAACACACAAAGAAGGCCTTGTTTATGGGATGCTGGGCTTGCACTGTCCCATGGGGTCAGAATCCCCAGTCTCTCCACTTGCGTGTTCGCTTATTCACATGTTCATTCATCCATTCACTCCTTCACTCATCAGCAAGTTACTGGGAACCTATCATTGTTCCAGGAGCTGGGGGTACAGCATGAAAAGACCGTCCTTTACCTTGAAGAGTTTGCAGTCAAGAGACACAGTGAGGTTCTGTACCCAATGCCAAGGTGTGGGTGGAAGATTTCACTGGCTGTAAATAAAGTTTTTCACAACCCCCTCCTTGGGTTCGAGTCATTTGCTAGAGTGGCTCGTAGAACTCAGGAAACCTGTTTACTCTTGAGATTACTGGTTTGTTTCAAAGGATATTAAAGAATACAAACCAACAGCCAGGTGAAGGGCTGCAGAAGGACGAGCCCTCAAACAAGGTGGCACATGGAAGGGTTTGGGTTCCCCAACAAAGAAGTTCTCTGAACCTCATCATTTGGGGTTTATGTGGAATCTTTGTTACACAGGCACGACTGATCAAATCATGATTAAATCATCTGCAACTGAGTCAACCTCCAGCCCTTCCTCTCCCTGGAGATCAGGGGGTGGGGCTGAAAGTTCCACCCCTTTCCTGGTTTGTTCCCCTGGCAACCAGAGCCCCCACTTCCAAGAGTCACCTCATTAAACCCAGCTGTGGTAGAAAGGGTCTCACTATGTATAACAAGATACCCATTTCACCTTGATGGCTCTGAAGCAATTTCAGGAACTGAGGACAAAAGACCAAATATTATTATAACAAAAGATGCTCCCATGGTTCTTACTGATCAGGAAATTCCAAGGTTATCAGAGCTGTGAGCTGGAAATAGATGAAGACCAAAATACGTGTTTTTTTTTTTTTTTTCTTTTGGTTTGTTTGTTTTGAATAAACCGCAGTATCACAGCAAGTAATGGAAGCAGGAGAGAGTTTGGGGGAGCAGAGTAGAGGGAGCCCCCAGGGGTGCCTGGCAGAGCCAGAAACTGTGGGACAGAAGCAGGTTTGGCTTTGCCTGGAGGTGAGATCCTGCCTTTGAGTGAGAGGAGTGTGCAGGGCGATAGAACGAGCTGGACAAGTCTGCAGAGGCATGAGGGTCAGAAACGGCTGGAGGGCCACGGGGCAGTGGAGGGGGCCAGCTCGGGGCAGAAGGGTCTGAGCAGGGACCACAGACGTACACCTGAAGGTGGCCCTGAGGGTCCACTATTCCCCAAGGAACAGACGAGCCCAGCTATGTTTCCATCAGCGAAGCAAACATCTGTGGAGCGACCCGAAAGCATCACTTTGCTCTTTAAAGAGCCTGCGGGTAAAATCTTTGTCGAGTCTTTTTGCCTTCCATCCTTCTCTCCCGCAGCGCCCTCGGACACCTTCTTTCCAGTTCCACCCCCTCCGGGCCTCTCATAAATCTCCCCTCTGCATCATGCTGCTCCAGAGAACAAAATTCCTGCTTTATCTTATCTGGATGACGACAGTAGTCTTTGTTAAATACAAATTTTTTAAAAGGTTACTTTCCATTTACAGCTATTACAAAATACCGGAATTACAAAAGATTCCCCAGACATCCTTGAGCCCATCTTACATCCAGCAGTTTGTACCTTCCCCTCCCCAACTCTGCGTTACCCCTCTCTTCCCTCCCCACTGTAACCCTAGTCTGTTCTCAGTATCTGTGAGGCTTCTTCTTCTGTTGTATTAGTCTTTTAATTACTTTCTCAGCTTTTTAAAAATCTTGCTGTCCCCTCCAATCTGTCTTCCTCCCTGTCTCCAGAGTAATATTTACAAAAGCCAAAGCAGAATGTGTCTATTGCAGCTTAAAAGTATTCAGCGAGCTCTCTTTGTTTACAGGATAAAGGCTATGTGCTTTAATACGGGGTACGAGACCCTACAAGCTTAACTGCCAACCACACTGTCACCTCCGGACATGCTCTTCCTGGAACCTCGAGTTTTAACTAACCACTTGCATTTCCTAGAATCTGTCTGGCTATTTCCAGTTTGCGAGGTGCTGTTCTTCTGCCCTTGCTGCTTGACATTGCTTTCCCTCCTTTAGTGTTTTTTAGGGTTAGTTGCTCAGTTCTGTCTGACACTGTGACTCCACGGACTGCAGCCCACCAGGCTCCTCTGTCCATGGGATTCTCCAGGGAAGAATACTGGAGTGGGTAGCCATTCCCTTCTCCAAGNCCCTCCTTTAGTGTTTTTTAGGGTTAGTTGCTCAGTTCTGTCTGACACTGTGACTCCACGGACTGCAGCCCACCAGGCTCCTCTGTCCATGGGATTCTCCAGGGAAGAATACTGGAGTGGGTAGCCATTCCCTTCTCCAAGGGATCTTGCTGACCCAGGGATTGAACCCAGGTCCCCTGCACTGCTGGCAGGTTCTTTACCGTCTGAGTCACCAAGGAAGCCCTTTATTACTTGGCAAATAGCTATGTATCCGCCTTTCAAGACTTGGCTCAAATACCCTCTAACCTGCTCTCCCTTCTCTGGTTAGAACCAGCCTCTCCATCCTTATATACAGATCTCTATCTGCTGCACAGGGGAAAAGACTGTATTTCCGTTGGTCAGCTTTCTTGAAATACAACTTACAGACAATGAAGTTCACCATCTTTATTGAAATAATTCAGTGAGTATTGACAAATACACAGTTGTATGCCAGCAACACAATCATGAGAATATTTCTATCTCTCTTAAAGTGCCCTCAGACTCCTCTGAATTCATTTCCTTCCTCCTAACAGCCTGGCCCTTGGCAACCCCTAAACTGCTAACACTATAGTTTTGCCTTTTGTAGAAGTTCATGTAAGTGAAATAAAATAGTCTATAGCCTGTGTGTCCAGCTTCTTTCACTTAATATATTTTAAGGATTCATTCATGTTAGTGCATATGAATCTAATCCATCCTTTTTCCTTTCCGAGTAGTCTTCCATTGTATGGATATACTGTTCATTCATTCACAGGTTAATGAACATTGGAGGTATTGGGACAGTTATGAACAAAGCTGACCATATTTGAATGCGATTTGTTGTGGAGATATGGTGGGAGTGGAGATGCTGGATCCCATGGAAAGTGTATGTTTAACTTTATAAGAAATAGCCAAACTATTTTCCCAAGAGACTAAAAAATTTTTCATTCTGACCATTGATTCACAAGAGTTCCAGCCACTCTAGAACCTTTCCACAGACTTTACTCTTAGCTCTTCTAGTGGGTAACTCATTGATTAACAAGGTTATAGCATCTCCTTAGTTCATTTGGCATACACATAGCTTTACCACTAAATATATTTGAAATCTTTTGTCTTATTAAAACATCGGGTTATTTGTTTTCCTTTCCTTTAGTTGTATGTGTTATCTATTGTGGATGTTGAGTCCTTTGTCATATACATGCTTTGGAAATATTTTCTTCCAGTCTGTGGCTTGTTTTTAAGTCTTCTAGCACTTTTCTTTGAAGGAGCAAATGTTTTAAATGTTAACAAAATCTAATTCATTCATTTCTGCTTTGTGTGTGCTATTTAATAGACCATTGCTTACCTTAAGTCACTAAGGTTTTCCTCCTTTGCAGTCTAGTCAGTTTATAGTTTCAGCTCTTTTATTAATGTCTATGTTCCATTTCAAGTGAATCTCTGTAAATGGTATGAGGTAAAGGTGTATATATGTACATGGGCTTCCCAGGTGGCGTCGGTGGTAAACAACCTGCCTATCAATACAGGAGACAAGATGTCACACACAACTGAGCGACTAAGTACAACACAAGAGGCTCGAGTTCAATTCCTGGGTTGGGAAGATCCCCTGGAGGAGGGCATGGCAACCCACTCCAGGATTCTTGCCTGGGGAATCCCAAGGACAGAGGAGCCTGCCAGGCTACAATCTATAGGGTCACAAAGGGTTGAACATGCCTAAAGTGACTTAGCACATACACGCATGCACACACACAAATATACATATATATATATTGCTGTCTGCTTCCTCAGCATCATTTGTTGAAAGATTGTCCTTTATCCATTAAACTGCTTTGGCAATTTTATCCAAAACCCACCGGCCAGATATTTGTATTTCTGTTTGGGGGTTCACTCCTCTATTTCACTGAACTATTTGCCTGTTTCTATACCGATACTATTTTGACTACTATTGCTTACAACCTGGGAATGTGAGCTCTCTAAATTTGTTCTTCTTTTTCAGAACTGTTTTGACTATTCAAGGTCTTTTGCATTTCCATGCAAATTCTAGAATCTGCTTATTGATCTATTTTTAAAAACTTAAAAAAAAAACTTGCTGGGAATTTGGTTTTGCTATTGCGTTGAATACATACATAAGTCAATATGGGAAGAAATGACAAAACTTTAGTTGAATACGTGAACTCCTTCTACATACAAGGTGCTTAAACCCGTTCAATTTTTATAGCCCTTGATAGTTTCCAAAGCCAGTTCACACACATTATCCCATTTGATCTACTGAATAACCAGAGGGAAATGTGGGCCTCACTTTGCAAATGAGAAAAATGAACCCCAGGAGACTTGACTTGGTCAACTGGTGGATAGTGGTGGCGCCAGTTGGCCTGGTGTTTCATTTCATGTCTACAGCCTATTTAATACTTGATCTTGTAAATATTGATCTGGTGTATCTAAAAATGTTGGCACGTCGGCCAAGGCAAGAAGCCCTGGCAACACTGCCAATTCAGCCTTATACATTTTCACTCCCCCTTACTTGGATAAAGAGGTAGCTGGAGATCCAGTCACCCCTGCTTTCAGACCAGCCCTGAGGAGCTGGCTCCATCTTGCGAATCTCAAACACTCAGGGAGCTTTAAAAACACATGCCTCAGCCTCACCTCAAGGTTTTAATTCAATTGTGGGGACTAGGGCCCAAACATACAAAAGCTTCCCAGGTGACCCTCATATACAGCCAGGTTTGAAAACGGCAATTCCGGTGTTTCCAGGGAAAGAGAGAGCAGGAGAGTCAGATGATTTCTGAGACTTGAGCAAAGCCTGAGGGTCAGGGGTCACCGGCATAACCACCCCTCCACTCAGAAGGGAAGGGAAATGAGAGAGCCGGACAGAGGTTTTGCCAAATTCCTGAGCAGAATCAGAATGAGATATTAAACACATGACAACTTCCCTCAGGGACTGACCACCCCCTGCCATTCCTTTAAAAATATCCTTAACTCTCAGTGAATAATAAGAAATTCGGATCTCATGGGAATCAGATAAATCCATAACAGGAAACAGTTCGAGATTATTTCGTCCAATTTCTTATCTCTAGATCAGAAAACTGAAGTCCTCTGAGGCCGATGACTGCGTCACCACTGTTCCCTGCCCTCCACCCCCAGATGGGGCAGGGCCAGGGTTGGACTCCCCTCAAGGCTCTTTCCACTGCTCTCTGCAGCCTGAGCCATCTACTCACTTGTTTATGGGGCCTGCTGGGGTGAGGGGCTGATTTCTGGGGTGTTAGGACCACTGGCTGGGAAGAGTTGACTCATTGGAAAAGAACCTGATGCTGGGAAAGATTGAGGGCAGGAGGAGAAGGGGACAGAGCGTGAGATGGTTAGATGGCATCACCAACTCAATGGACATGAGTTTGAGCAAACTCCGGGAGATGATGAAGGACAGGGAAGCCTGGTGTGCTGCAGTCCATGGGGTTGCAGAGAGTCGGATCCGACTGAGTGGCTGAACAACACCAAAGGGCCACTGGCTCCCAAGCCTTGGTGCATCTGATCACTGGGAGAGATTCCTGATTGTAGCCTAGAAGCCAGCTCTTTGTGGGGGCAAGACTAGGAATCTGAGTCACACTGTTCCCCACTGTTTCTTTGCTCTCTCTGGGTCTGTTTTAAGTGTTTGTGAATTCCAAGGTCTGGAGGGTCTTACACTGCAGTCCTTGGCTACCCCTGGGTTTAGTGATTACCTGTGAATTCACTTGTGGAATGTCTCTGCCACCAGGGCTTCCCTGGTGGCTCAGACAGTAAAGTGTCCACCTGCAATGCGGGAGACCTGGGTTTGCTCCCTGGGATGGGAAGATACCTTGGAGGAGGGCATAGCAATCCATTCCAGTATTCTTACCTGGAGAATCCCCACGGACAGAGGAGCCTGGCAGGCTACAGTCCATGGGGTCACAAAGAGTCAGACATGATTGAGCAACTAAGCACAGCACTGCCCCCACTGCCATTCAGTCAATTCAGTCACTCAGTCATGTACGACTCTGCGACCCCAAGGACTGCAGCATGCCAGGCTTCCCTGTCCATCACCAACTCTCTGAGCTCACTCAAACTCATGTCTATCTAGTTGGTGATAGTCGAGGCTCTATCTGCAGTGATCTTAGAGCCCCCCAAAATAAAGTCTGTCACTGTTTTCATTGTTTCCCCATCTATTTGCCATGAAATGATGGGANTCTCTGAGCTCACTCAAACTCATGTCTATCTAGTTGGTGATAGTCGAGGCTCTATCTGCAGTGATCTTAGAGCCCCCCAAAATAAAGTCTGTCACTGTTTTCATTGTTTCCCCATCTATTTGCCATGAAATGATGGGACCAGATGCCATGATTTTAGTTTTCTGAATGTTGAGTTTTCAACCAACTTTTTCACTCTCTTTCATTTTCATCAAGAGGCCATTGTCATTAGGAGTGAACAACACTAGATTTACAGCCTTATGCAATCAGGATTTTCCCCTCATTTTCACAAGAGCTAAAATACAAACTGAACATGCTAATCATTTTAAGGCCACACAGAAGCTGATGCTGCGACCAGAGCTTTGGGCAGCCACAGAAAGGGCAGGCCCTGCCCAGAGCTGTGTATCTGTTTTGCAAGGTGGACGGGTACTGCCGAGATGGTGGGCACCCCCTGCCTCCCACCTTGAGACTTCTGGGACCACCAACCCCCTTCCAGGCCCCGTGCAGGACTCCCAGCTGGGGCCTGTGGGTATTCACCCTGGGTTCAAGCCCCCACACTGTAGCTGATCAGTGGCACCTCTCGGGTCCCCATCTGTAAAAGAGGGGCCTCGCCTGTAAAAGGGGTGTTGAACTATAGCTGAGCTGTCAGGCTCAGCCATCACAGTGTCCTTGGAGCCTGCTCTTGAAGCCACCTGGCTGAAGGCCCCAGGGTCACAGAAGCAACGCATGCCTCCCTCCCCACACCAGGCCTGACCACGGTAGGTCTGAACCCACGTTCTACCCACAGTCTAGGGGGAGACACCACATTCTACCCACAGTCTGGGGGGAGACAGGTGGGAGTATGATCTATTATAATCCAGTGACCTGGTGCCAAACTAACAGGTTTGAAGATCGACACGTGAGAGGTGGGCATGCTGGGCAGGGGGGCCACGTGTGACCCAGGACAGGTTCCTGAGGCATGGGGGGTTGAGAAGGTGCAGTCCTGGGGCTCAGGGTCCCTGCAGGCTCCGCCGGACCCAACGAGGGCGGCTGGAGAGTGTGTGTACCCTGCAGGCGGTGCTCTGTCATTGCCAGAAAACCAAGCAGANAGTTACAAGAAAGGGTGCTCTCGACCACCAGGCTAACCTGAGGGAAGGCCACCTACACAAGGAAAGCATCCCAAGTGGTTAAGATGGTAATTCTTCTGTTCCGTATGTTTCACCACAATGAAAAGGCGCAGGAAGGAGGTGCGGTCCGGGGGAGGCGGAGGCTGGTTCCCGGGCAGGACAGAAAGAGGACTCACCGCTGCTCACCCTCACACTTTCTCAGGGTCACCAGCAAAGCACCCGTAAAGAGGTGCTGCCTGGGACGTGATAGTGAAAAACCTCGGGTTATTTCCTTGATTCTGCGAGGTTCCTAGCCTAGAGCAGAGCCTCATCTATGGGGGGAGAGACCTGTGTGTGGCCGTTGAGTCTGGCCCGCCCGGCAGGGTCCTTGCTGTCACATCCCAGGTGGCACCAGGTGGGTGCTTTGCTGGTGACCCTGAGCGCGCTGGGCTTTGGGAAGAGAAAATGAAGGGTGAGCAGCAGTGAGTCAGGCCGGCCAGAGGGAGCTGCCTTCCCCTCTGTCCTGCCCACGGACTGCACCTCCTTCCTGCACATTTTCATTGTGGTAAAACATACATAACAGAAAAGTTACCATCTTAACCACTCAGGATGCTTTCCTTGGGTAACCATCACCCGCTCCGTCCCCAGGACTCTCGCCAAACTGTAACTCCATCCCCAGTTTCCAGCCCCTGGTGACCACCACCCTACTTTCTGTCTCTACATTTGACTTCTAAGACAAGAAAGAAAACAAATTTTCGAAAAGTTTTTATTGACAAAATTTACAACATCCCAGGGTAAACTGGGTATGTATATCCAATATACGAAGTATAATTTCTCAGTGAATGGGGCAGGAGTGACTGGATCTGGGAGCCCAGCTCTCCATGGCCTTTGTCTTTCTCTGGTGGAGGTGGGGTGCTCACCCCTTCACCCCAAACAGCGAGCACTCAAAGGGAGTTGCCACTGAGTCCAGACAGGATCTCTTCGAAGTTCAAAAAGGTCAAGCCCATTTCCGTTCTTTTTTTTAAATTAAATCACCTGATATATTTTTTAAAAATGAGGAATGTCAAAACAGTTACAAAAATATTGGCATATTTTAGCATTTCATAGTTTAACAAATTAACGAGTTTGTCATGCCTGCATACATACAATGCATTTAACTGTGCCAGTCATGAAATAATTACTGCATTAAAGAGGGAAAAAAACCGGATTAATTCCTAGGGTCTGGTGGGTGTGAGGAGTGAGGATAGATGCAATTTTAAGACTGCAGGATGAGCAGTTTCAATCCTTCATCAGTTTCTTCGGGAGCTGAACTTGTGACTTCACTGGGAGACAGGGTGGAAGGGTTTGCACTGGATGCTCCTCGAGCACCAGGGAGCCTGGGGGGTGGGGGTTGCTGCAGGCGCCTGTGCACACCCTTGGTGAGCGAGGCCAAGAGACCAGAGGCCTGGCTTTCTAGCAGGGTTACAGCGGCTGCCCCGGTTCACATACTAGTATCCCCATTTGGAAGCGTCTGGAGGCCCTTGTGACCATCACATGTCCTGTCTACTTCCTCCACGAGGACCTGGCCCTCTTTCACCCACAGGGATGTGGGCTGACTCTGGCTTCCGCTGGATGTGGTGGGACTTGTCACAGAGAGCAGGATTCACATGGAAGCCACCAGAGGGGCCAGGGGCCCGTGCGGGTCTGGCCCACACCTGGAGGACGACCTCAGGAGCCGAACCCAGCCGCTCTAGGGTTTCCCAGCCCCTCTGTGGGCTTGTTTCTCAAGCCCCCAGTGTTTAAAAACAGGATGAGTTTGCATCACAAGATTTCTCATTTTAGGAAAACGAATTATGACAACATTTCTATGAGTAAGAAGTTGGTTTAGAAAAACTTAAACTATTATTNTTGTTTCTCAAGCCCCCAGTGTTTAAAAACAGGATGAGTTTGCATCACAAGATTTCTCATTTTAGGAAAACGAATTATGACAACATTTCTATGAGTAAGAAGTTGGTTTAGAAAAACTTAAACTATTATTCAACTTGCAACACAGACCATTTCCCCTCCACCCCCAGATACACACAGGTATTCGCCTTCATCCCGGGAACCTAACTCAGTGTCTGGGTGGTCTCAAGGAAAGAATGGGATTTCAAGAGCAGACCCAGGAGACTCGAACATCATGGATTTTGGCCATCTTTCATCTTCACCTTGCTGACTGTGTGGGAACCGGACCCTCTGAAACCCTCAGAGGGTGCGGGCACGTCGGGGCCATGGGCAGAGTCATCTCTCCTGGTCAAGACTCCATCAGGATGTCTGTCCCCTGGGCACATCTGTCCAGTTCACTGGCTGTCCTTGTCGCTTGACGAAATCTAACGCACAGCTTGAGGGGACTTGGTCTTCTGTGGGCCCTGGGGCCCAAGGCACTCCACCCGCAGAACCCGAGGGTGCTGTGAGAACCTTCGTTCACTGTCGTCTATAGGTCTGTCTTCTCCAGGCCGCCTGCACCCTGGACACTCCCCCCTCACGACTGTCCCCCCTCACCCACCAGGACAATTAGAGCCACCTCGAGTGTCCCCATTTGAAGTGTCCGAGCCCTTTCCTGCCATGCAGTTTCCCAAGCAGGGTTGAGCAGCCTCCTCAGTGAACAGGCTGGCCAGATACCAAAGCTTTTCAGCATTCAAGCCCACCCTCTCCCCAGCCACAGCTCACCTGGCAGTGTGACCACCCTCCGAGGGTGGCTGCCTCCCATCCTCGGGGTGGGGACACAAATCAAGTGCTTCCTGGTGGGCTGAGAAAGCGGGTTGTGTGTGAGGATAACAGCATCATTGAGATATAATCAGGGATGCAGGGGAGACTTAGGCTGGGAAAAAGACAGACCTTTCTAACCCATCGCTGCTGTCTGGAGTGGCGGACTCTCCCCACAAAGCTGCGATTGTACAGCTTGAGAAGCAATAAATTACTTGGAAGGGAGTGTGAGAGGGCTTTGTAACCAGAGAGCATGCTTGTGAGGCACCACCAAGAAATAAACGTTACCTCTTTCTCCACATACAGTAGGACAGTCTCATAAACAGCCCCAGGGGCAAGAGAGAAACACGGAAGTTAAAAGAGGGGAAAGAAAATATATATCCAAGAGAACAAAAGCGAGTGAACATTTAATCATCAACTCGTATGTGAATAAATATCAGTGAACACTTCATTCATGTATATAACCTTGCAGAAATTAAGCGCATCTGTAAATAATTAGTAAATGGAAGAGGTAGGATGGTAGGAGGGTCCCACACCCAGCTTGCCGGAGGACCCCACATGCGGCTTGCTGGTGTGTTCAGAGTCCTTTCCGCTGCAAATAGCCAAAAACCAACTCAGAAATGGCTTCAAGAGTACATCTGTTTACTGTTTACACAGGAACCTCTTTACAAAACAGAAACAGACTCACGGACATAGAGAACAGGCTTGTGGTTGCCCAGGGGGAGGGCGATGGAGGAGGGACAGACTGGGAGGCTGGGGTTCGCAGATGCAAGCTTTTATCTACAGGATGGATAAGCAACAAGGCCCTGCTGCATAGGACCGGGAACTATATTCAGTATCCTGTGGTAAATATAATGGAAAAGTGTATTTTAAGGAGTGTATATGTATGTATAACTGAACCATGTTGCTGTACAGCAGAAATTAACATATTGAAAATCAACTGTACTTCAATTAAAATTTAAATAAAAATTTTTTTAAAGCAGGAAAGCAAGAAAGAATTTCCTTGACTCAAAGGGAGAAGAATACTTTTTTTTCCCCAACATGAAGGGACACAACATTTTTCTAGGATTGGAGACCAAAGCAACCACACCCAGATCAAGCCCTGAGAACCTGTGTGCTGCAGGACCTCGCGAGGCGGCGGGAGCGGGGGGCTGTGTCCCTACTTATCTGTTTTGAACGACGTGAGGGAAAATTCTTAACTGTGCTTGGAAATGTCCTATGCTTTTAGTAGATAGCGACAATAGAAAGATTTTTGATATCGAAGCAATGTCGCCCAGGAAGAGAAAAAGCAATCAAAATCTATTTCAAATGACTGTAGAAGTGAAGACACTTGACCTCTCAGAATTTTTAGTTGCGCCTGCTACTCCCTGCTGCTTGCGGGGGGTGGGGGGGGGGAGTCAACCAGAAACTAGCTGTCAACACTGCTGTTGCAGATGAACTCGGTTCACTGACAGGTAATCATCCAGTGCCCCTCTTGGCCCACTGCCATGTAGGTCCCACCCCTCGGGAAGGCACACCAGGCTGGGTTCCCGCTCTGGGGAAGCTCACAGGAGGTAGCCTGGTGATGTGGACATGGGGTGCTGTGAGCTCAGGAGGGAGACCCGTTCCAGACCCCCTGGAGGCTTGGTTCACCCAGACAGATGGTACCAGGGCTCTGGGGAGGTGCCAGCTGCAGCCTGGGATTCGCCAGCAGCCCTGGAGTTGCCTTGCATGTCTGTCACTCCCCACGCTCCCTGCTTCACAGGGGGAAACCTGAGCCCCTCGCCACCCACCCCCCAACACTGCCCCAAGAGCCCAGCACGGGTCAGAACACAGTTCCACGTTTCTTCCTCTGGAAGGTGCCATCCCCTCAGGCCCAGAGCTGATGGCCCATTTGCAGCCTGACTCTGGACCACGGGTCATCCCTCAGTATAAAACACTGTGAAAGAAATCAAGTTACAAAGAAGAGAGCCCCGGGCATCGTTTCAGTTTGGGTTGATAGTTACTCCATGAGAGGGGACGCTGTGAACACATTGGCCCTGGGCGCACTTTCCCTTAAGGATGGAGAAACCAGAGCCCGAGAAAATGCCATTTGTTAATGTTTCAAAAAATTATTTCTTTAAGAATGCTTGGCTCAGCACACATGAAATCTCCTTCCCTATAAAACTGAGTAACTGGTGTGGGAGAGGGTGACAAGGCTGGTTGAGCTCTGGTTAACGTCAGTTGTCTGGCCAGTAGGGAAAGAACTGTGCTGGAGAGGAGAGCAGGGATGTGCTTTAGGGACAGGAATGCGTTGGCAGAAATAACTTTTTAAGCCAGGGCATGAAGACATTCCTGGACCAAGCGCTTGACTGCCCCCACCTTGCACTAGCCTCCAAGGCAGGGAGCTCTCTCAACTTTTCCTCAGGATCAGAGGTGCCCTCTGCCAACAAGACCAGCAGCTGCTTTTCTACATTAAAAGGAGGAGGAAGAAGGGAAGGAGAAGAAGAGAGCAAACAGGGAAGCAAGAGAAGAAACAATTACAGAAGGCAGTGGATATTTTCATAGTGTGGAGAGGATATTTCCAGCACATCTGGGCAAGATCTTAAACTCACAGACTGGTTAATCTAAGATTCTCGTGCTTCCTAGGGATGTCTTATTGCATTACTTCCAAGTTTCATCACTTTATTTCCAATTTGTATCCTTGGGGAATGGAACAAAAAAGATTTTCTGAATCACAGGAAATGATTCCAGCGGGGTACAATTTGATATTAACCGAGGGTATCCAGGAGCCACAGATGAACTTGGCACTTTTTCGTGGATTCTAAAACAGGATTCAAGTGGCAAGCATTATTCTTCCCCCCGCTAACTCAATAAAGTGACAGAATGAGTTAAGTTATTAAAGATCTGACACCCTGCCAGGATTCCACAGTGCTGAGGTGGATTGAATTACTCTTTCTAAATAATATAGTGAGGGGAAATGAAGGCATCATTGTTACCATGCCCAAGAAAGAGCGAAGGAAACAGGTTTAGTTTTATGAAGAAATTCAGCCTTCAAGACTTCTGTTTTTGTAAATAAATAAATTTACAAAACTAAAACCCCGTCAATTTCATTAAACAGATACTTTAATCCTACCTTTTCTCCCTGGATCCTACGACTGCCATTTAAATTGTCTCACAAGCAGGTGTAGCTTTGGAAGGACCTGTACTCTGCGGGGTCAGGATGCTGGTGAGAAAAATGACATTTGCCTCTGAAAAATGTAGGTGTGCCAAAGACTCAGGGAAAATAAAGCTGAAAATATGAAAAGAAAAATGAACATACTCACCCAGTCCAAACCCATGTTAAACACATAATGTTTTTATGGGTTCTGGTAGCATATTCAGAGAACTGGTGAATTGAGTCTTCTCATATTTTATTCTCTGAATTAATTTCCACCTTCCAATGAAGGAAAATGCTTGGAAATACATTTAAGAGGGTTTATGGTGCTATATACTTAGGAAGAAAATGATGGAGGAAATTAAAGCTGAAATATACAGTGAGATTGTCTCTCAGTCTTATCCCTCAAAATAGAAGGAATCATCTGAAAAGATTAGTTGAGGCAGGCACTGTTCTCAAATAGGGTTGTCAGACTTAACAAAGAAAAATCGGTATTCTTATTTTAACTGGGCATTTTGTATGCTCAGATAAATCTAAATTTCAGATACACAATATTTTTTTTAGTATGTTTCAAACAATATTGGGGGCATTATTACATTAAAACTTATTGGTTATCTGAAATTCAAGTTTAAGTGGACACCCTATAATTTATCTTGCAAGTCGAGTCTAAAATGAATGACAGTTTCGGATGGTTATAGAGGTCATTTGATGGAATGATTTTTAAAAACAGAGACAAAGAAATTGAACAGGTTTAGTATCTGGTAATTATTCTTGGGGTTGTGACATACTTGATTACAGTTGTCAGGTATACATACTGTAAACAAGCCTTCTATAAATCACTTATGACCCCGTGGACTGCAGCCCATCAGGCTTCTCTGTCCATGGGATTGCCCAGGCAAGATTATTGCAGTGGGTTGCCATTTCTTTCTCCAGGAGATCTTCCCAGATCAGGGATCGAATCCATGTCTCCGGCATTGGCAGGCAGACTCTTTACCAGTGAGCCACCAGGGAAGCCCCAAGAATATCTATATCAATGTCTGAATCTCCATCAATATATCATCTATCTGTGCATCTAAGCTTTTCCTTTTGTAACCTTCTCACTCACTGGGAAACTAGAGGATCACATTATATTACCATGTTGCCTTATGTGGCACAAAGTACACAAGTTCTAGGAAAATGTATGGACTGTCTTATCAAGGTCAAACTCACTTATATCACAATACCAATAAATCCAGTCAATCTGCCTAATGTTCTACCTGCCCAACTGTCTCCGTGTGCAGACCGTGCTTCCAGTCAAGATGGAGTAATGGGACCAGATTTACCCTTCTCCTTTACACACTCCAAAAATTGGACAAAATACATTTAAAAACTGGTTTTCAGACATCAGTGGACAGCATGGTACTGTTTCCCTGAGAAATGGAAGAGTTTTGCTGGTGCGTGAGAAGCTCTCAGTACAGGAAAGAAGAATCCATGTGAAGTCTGGTGGTCTTGGGGTTCTGAGCAGATAACAGGTACAGTGCATGGAAGCGGAGAAGGAGGGAATTTAAGAGCAATGGACTGGAGAGTGGGAGGGGCAAGGAGAGGGTGCTTTGGAGATCTGCATGGAGGTCCGCTCAAGCCAGTGCAGGCGTGAGAGGTCTCCGCCAGCTGAGACTTGCACAAGCTGGAAATTGTTTGTGTTTCCATCAGTCAGAGCGGCAGCTGGGCCTTCTGGCAGAATTCTCAGAAGGACATTTCTTTAGTAGTAGGGCCTAATTTGCTCTAGACTGAAAGGCATGCTAGACTTGATATACAAGCTTAGAAACAAGTATCCAAAAGATACAGTTAATTTAACAGTGTACCAAAACAAAATGTAACCCTAAGGAAATATAACCCTAGCAACTAACAGAGCAAAATTCAAAACATCCAGCATCCAATGTAAAAAACTACTAGGTTGAGAAATTAAGAAGAAAATTCCATTACAGTGCACCAAAAAGAATAAAATACCTAGGAATAAAGTTAACCAAGGAAATGAAGGATCTGTATACTGAAAACTATACACAATTTGATGAAAGAAAGTTAAGAAAAAAAATGGGAAGACACTCCATGCACATGGTTTGAAAGGATTAATATTGTTAAAATGTTCATACTACCTGAGGAATCTGCAATCCCTGTCAAAATACCAAAGGCATTTTTCCCACAGAAACAGAAAAAAACAATCCCCAAATTTGTATGGAACCACAAAAATCCCGAATTGCCAAAGCAATCTTGAGAAAGAAGAGCAAAGCTGGAGGCATCATACATTCTGATACATTGCAAAGCTACAGTAATGACAGCAATATGGTGCTGGCATGAAAACAGACATAGAGATCAATGTAACAGAACTCAGAAACAAACCCGCGCACAGTCAACTGATCTACCACACGGGAGCCCAGAGTACAGAATGAACGCGGGAAGGACCGTCTCAACAAATGGGGTCAGGAAAGCTGGACAGCTACATGCAAAAGAATGAAACTGGATCCCTACTGCCCACCAGACACAAGTGATCTTGGTGATCATTTTTTGGATTTGACACCCACCAAAAGCAAAGACAACAAAAGAGAATGAAATAGCTGAAGCTCTGGTATTCTGGCCACCTGATGTGAGGAGCCACCTCATTGGAAAAGACCCTGATGCTGGGGAAGATTGAGGGCAGGAAGAGAAGGGGACAACAGAGGATGAGATGGTTGGATGGCATCACCGACTCAATGNGGAGCCACCTCATTGGAAAAGACCCTGATGCTGGGGAAGATTGAGGGCAGGAAGAGAAGGGGACAACAGAGGATGAGATGGTTGGATGGCATCACCGACTCAATGGACATGAGTTTGAGCAATCTCCAGGAGACAGTAAAGGACAGGGAAGCTTGGTGTGTTGCAGTCCAGGGGGTTGCAGTCAGACATGACTGAGCGACTGAACAAAAACAAACCCTGTAAGCGTCAGCTGCCCCTCCCATCCTGAGGCTGGAGGGGGTCCTATGAGCGTTCTGTGCCGATGCATCAGAGAATTCATGGCAGGGAGGGAGGGGGGTCCCAACAGAGCACCTGTCCAAAATGTGGCCGCAGCCCATGTGGCCAGTCACTGTCGCAGTGGCTGGAGGAAGCAGCAGCCCACAGGGGCACAGGCAGTCCAGTACAACTTGGTGCAGTGAGAGCCTCTGACTGCATCAGAGACAAATTGTACTTGTCTGTTTTTGCCTATGTAGAGCCTCTTTTTGCCAATGCAGAAACTCAGCTGGAAAAGCAATTACCGCTTATTAATCAAGCTGATTTTAGGGCCTATTAATTAAACCTGCATCGGTTTTTAAAATCCATTATATTGTTGAGTATGCTTTCAAGAGACATTATCAGTGACTAGTAAAATACAAATTCTTTTTGTACTTCGTAATTTAAATGGGAAAGCACACCGAGAAATGACTTTATTTGAGAAAGCTCATTAATTTCATCTCTGGCTTCATGCCATAGGACATGTTCTGTGCTCTGGACGGAGTGGACACTTCAGCAGCATCCTGGGCTCATTCCTTTCTCTGAGGCCTGGAAGGTGAGATAAAGCAAACCTGACTTTGTCACATAGTTGACTATGAGCAGGGCATGGTCTCTCCAAACTTCATTTTTCTCATTTGCAAAATGGGGGAAATGATACTTAACTCACAAAACTTCTGTGACTATGTAACAGGCTTCATGCAGCACCTGGTACAGGGTGGGCACTGAGTGTTACTTTAGGGTCCAGCTGAGATAATGATCGTGCAACTTTGAAGTAGATGTACTTTGCTTTACACACTGCCTTCCAGCATGTCTATGACAGTGAAAGCATCGCTGTTTCTATGATTATTCTTATTATTGACAGGGGCTTGGGAAAGCTGAATGACGACCAAAGCTGACATGAAGGAACTGGCAGAGCCAAGTTCTAGGTCTTCTGACCCCAAGCCCTGTTCTGCTGCTTCACACCAATCCTCGCCCCCCCGCCTCCGTCCTGACACCCCTCTCTCATGCCATTTCCTCTCCTTAGGAGGACAGTTCCAGTTCTCACCCCTCCATGCAGCCACTCATGGCTCCCACCGCTGTGTATTCTGACTCCTCGACTAAGGTAAGTTCCCTGAGGATTTGACGAAGTAGACTATGGCCTGTTTCAGTTGTTTGGCTCCAAGTCCTCCCAGGCTACCAAACGTTCAATAAATGTCTAATGAGTTCCATACTTCTAATCCCTCAAAAAACATCTGGTTATGAGAAAGCACACAGCTGTCCTCACATGAGAGAAAGACTATTAACTGTTCAGTGACATTTTTTAGCGTTTTGGCCGTGCTGTGTGGCACGTGGGATCTTAGTTCCCTGACCAGGGATGGAAGTCCTGTTCAGTAATATTTCAGAAAAGTTGGAGCCCTAGCCTTTGCAGACTTAAAAAAGAAAACTTAATAAAAATTGAATTCAGGGGGAATCTTTATATAATTTTGGCCTTGGGATCGTTGACGCACTAACTCCACGTCTGCTCATTTAAACACTCTACTGTGATCATGAGAGGTGAGGAAATGATTGGTCATGAAAGGACTTCAAATTTAACTTACCTGTGAGAACTAGGTCATATTATAAGTCTTAAGAAAAAAATATTTCCATATGGAGAGGACACTATTAACATTTAACGTATGCTTATAAATTTGGTATGTGTTAAAAGGTTTACAAATACTGGGCTTTAAGTTTAAGGTGCAATTGATATACAAATCACCAATTTAAACTGTATTTTGATGCGTTTTGAAAAATGTATAACGTGTACACAGAATCACCATACAGTCAAGATTCTACCAAATGCTCACTTTTATTGCTGAATATTTTATTTCACTGAATTTATCTTGTTGTTGTTCAGTCACTAAATGGTGTCTGACTCTTTGCAACCTCATGGACTGCAGCACACCAGGCTTCCCTATCCTTCACTATCTCCTGGAGTTTACTCAAATTCATGTCTATTGAGTTGGTGATGTTACCTAACCATTTTATCCTCTGCCACCCCATTCTCCTCCTGCCCTCAATCTTTCCCAGCATCAGGGTCTTTTCCAATGAGTCGGTTCTTTGCATGAGGTGGCCAAAGTACTAGAGCTTCAGCATTGGTTCTTCCAACGAATATTCAGGGTTGATTTCCTTTAGGGATTGGCTGGGTTTTTTCTCCTTGGTGTCCAAGGGACTCTCAAGAGTCTTCTCCAGCACTATAATTCAAAAGCATCAATTCTTCTGTACTCAGCCTTCTTTATGGTCCAATTCTCACATCTGTACACAGCTACGGGCAAAGCCACAGCTTTCACTATGTGGACCTTTGCCGGCAAAGTGATGTCTCTGCTTTTGAATACACTGTCTAGGTCAGTCATAGTTTCCCTCCCAAGGAGCAAGTGTCTTTTAATTTCATGGCTGCAGTCACTGTCTGCAGTGATTTTGGAGGCCAAGAAAATTAAATCTGTCAGTGTTTACACTTTACCCCATTTATTTATCTAGCCCTCTATAAAGACATCCCTTTGTGGGCTATAATATAAAGGTGTTTTGAACATGTATCTACAGGCTACTGTGTGGACATGCTTTGATTTCTGTTGGTTAAATAACCAAAGTGTGACTCCAAGGTCATATAGTAAGTATACGTTTAACTTCATAAGGAACCATCGAATTGTTTTCCAGAGTGACTGTTCTAGTTTACATTCCCACCAGTAATGTATGAGAATTCCAGTTGTTTCTTATCCTTGCCAACACTAGATTTGTTGGTCTTTTTTTCCCTCTTCTATTTATTTTTTTATTAAGGAAAAATTTAGAACCACTAAGACGCACCCGCTCAGTTCTGCAGGTTTTCACATTCACTTGTGTTGCAGAACTCAGGACAGAACAGTTTCATCACCCGAAGAAGCCCCACATGTCCTTTTGTGGTCAATCCCAATCTTGCCTGGTGGTCCTGTGGTTAAGACTAGGGCTTCCAAGGCAGGGATCGTGGGTTCAATCCCTAGTTGAGGAACTGAGATCCCACATGTGGCAGCCAAAAGTTAAAAGAAAAAAACCCCCAAAACAAATCCCTTTCTCACTCTTGTCCCTGGTGACCACAGTTTTGTTTTCTGACCTCGTGCTTCTGCCTCTTCCATAATGTCATACAGGCGGGCTCATGGGCATCCACTCAAAAGACTGTACACTTCAATTTTACAGTGTGTTGATTATATTTTTATTGAAAAAAAAAAAAGCTCTTTGTAGAGTTTATCTTCAAGGAGTAGAAAAAGCATGACACAAGTATGTGTTGGTGACAATAAGTGCTACCCAGGAAAACAAAGCCATGCCGAGGGGTTGGGATGCTGGCTGGTGGGGAAGGCAGGGACAGGCTGAGTTTTATACAGAGAGCAAGTGGGGGAGTGTTGGGNGAAAAAGCATGACACAAGTATGTGTTGGTGACAATAAGTGCTACCCAGGAAAACAAAGCCATGCCGAGGGGTTGGGATGCTGGCTGGTGGGGAAGGCAGGGACAGGCTGAGTTTTATACAGAGAGCAAGTGGGGGAGTGTTGGGGGTCGGGGAGAGGGGAGCCTCTGATAAGGTACAATTCGAGCTGACCTCAGAGAGGTGAGGGAGAAAGCCAAGAAGCTGGGGAAAGACAGATGCAGTGGAACAGAAAGTGTCGAAAGTCTCACGACGACCCCTGTGAGGCAGGCTCCAGGGACAGCTAGGACTGCACTGGAGCTGGAGCAGGCAGGTGACGGGGCAGGGGGCATGTGGGAGGACGTGCAGGGCCTGGTGGGCACAGTTAGGGGTCTGGCTGTCTGGAGGCGGTGAGCAGAGAAGACGGGGTGCAGGGAAGGGGAGGAGGTGTTGGCTAGGAGTCCCTTCAGGAAACGTTGCACGCGGGGTGGACAGGGCTCACAAGCAGGCATGTGTGTGATGCACCAGTGCTGCCGCGTTGCCCGGACGACTGGGCGGGAGGATCCGTCACGGAGGTGCAGGCGGGACAGTGGAGGCGGGAGTCTACACTTGGATGTGCTCAGTCCAGAGAGAACCTAGTAACAGCTCAGATGTGCTGGTGAGGTCTAGGGTGTAAACCTGGGCATCACAGCCAGGGAGCAAGTATGAAGAGCGGAGGCCTGGGATGGAGGGGAAGGGGACAGAAAACAGCTATGTGTCAGAGGTGCTATACAGAGACACGGGGCCAGGGGGCCAACCAGAGAACCACGGCGGCATGTGTGTGTGTCATCTGTCACAGATGCACCAAAGTACAGGAATTTGCAGCTTGGGGAGGACACTGGCAAGCCTGGGCAGCACCACCCAGAGAACCGAGGTTGATAAAGGAATAAAGGCATCTGAGAACCGTGTCCACGGAGTTTCCAGCACCCAGAGAGGAACTTGTCATGGGTTTGGCTTTTTGAAGTTCATGCAGGAGGAAAAGACAGCGGAGCAGCCTTCTCTCCTGAGTCACTTAGCCGCTACATTTGCTCAGGCTTTAGAGCAGTCTGGGGGCATTCTTCTTCCTGTGCTATCCTCAACAAGGGCATCAGAGCCAACTGGGGTCCTGGTTAAAATCAAAGACTCCATGTTCCACCCAAGCCTACTGAGTCAACCTCGGATACCAGCCCTGAGAAGACAAAGCTCTCAATGATTCTCGTGTGCATGAGTTTCAAAAGCATAGCACTGAGGGCAGGGAGAAAAAAACAGAAGACAGTCAGAGTGGAAGGGAAATTCAGGTACAAGGTCTACGGAAGTGACCCAGAGGAGGGGGTCCTGCTCTCAGATCTGTGCCCTGTGTGAGTGAAGAACTAACAGGGAAACACAAACTTAGCTTCCAAGAATTATCCATCCCGTGAGAGTCAGGCCACTCAGTTTTAGGATCCCTCAGTTCTTAAAATGTTCTAGAATGTTTTTATTTCAATGCATTGAGTTTTAAAGAAAAGAATACGTTAGTTTTTCAATCTGTATTTTGTGAAGGAGGTACTCCCTTGGATAAAACAAAATGGGCTCAGCATAACACAGATTCTGGCATTATTCTAGAAAGGGGAGGCTCATGGTAATATCTTTCAGTTAGAAAAGTGTCTATTTCTCATCTTATATTATTGCACTAAGTATATAGAGAAACTAATTTGTATCTAAACCTTAGGCCACCACTTCATTGTGGAGGCAGAAGATACTATCAATGAAAACACTTGAAAAGGTTTCCTCAGAGGCCACTTGTTAGGGCACATTTTAAAATAAAACACCCATGTGTACATAAAAACACTTGACTCCGTATTTTGATTTATGAAAAATAAATTTATTACATAACACCTTGTTTTTAACAATGTTCAATTTTTTTAAATTCAGAATACTTGTGTCATTCATGTAAAATAGTTTGATACAGTACATTGTATGTTATAGGTTTTCTTTTTTCCTCAAAAACTCTAAGGCTCTCCTACTCCTTCTCCTTTGCTGAAGTAAGGGCACCCTAAACAACGTGCGAACAAGTTTAAAAAAAAAGAAAATGAACTGAACGAAATTTTAGTAGCACTACACCAACCAGCTTTAAAATCAGGACAAAATATCTGAATCGGATGCCGCACCTTTTTAAGGAAGTTATCACTCATGCTTTTCTCATCTTAAAGCATGCTCACAAATCAGCAACACCAACAGGAGAAATAAAACACTGTCTATGACGATCATTTTAGTTTGTTTGCTGAACCAAACAGGTTTATATCAATGACAACATATTTCATTACTATCAATAGCAGCTTTAATACCAGTCAAGTCATAGACTGAAAATAAAAACAAACTCAGAAGTTGGAAATTAATCTTTGGGAGTTTTGAAACCTTCCTGGAAAAACTATGTGGCTTCTTGTACTTTCCAAAACAATCCAAGCAATATTCTTGGTCAAAGAACACTGATTAATGTAGAAAATGAATCAACCCACTGATAAGACATTGAAATGAAAGGTGTACCGAAACAATCTCACGTTGAGTCTTGGTTACTTTGTTAATGTATACTGCATGTTTCAAGTACCAGTTAAACTTCTGTGTGTGTGTGTACTATTGGTCAGATAATGTTGTTACACTGGAAGAATTCACCACATACGACGACAAATGCTTGCCCCTAGCACGTTTCACAGCTTCAATTGCTACAGACTGTCACTGAAAAAAATGCATTGGTCAGTCTGAACCATGTCAAGTAAACTATGGAAGTAGCAAACCCACAACACAAACTGTGCTAGCACTTTCTTCTCAAGCCTAACTCCAGACAGCGACAATGTGGAAGCCACTACCCCAATCTGTGAAAAGCGGTGGAACTCGGCTACCGGACAACTGACTGCGTGGCTGCACAGTACATTCTCATGGCCCATCCCAGGCTCCCGCCGAGAGCTGCAGGCGGCCTGCGGCACCGTGACAGTGCATGGACGGTGTCCGACGCAGCTCAGTACCGATGTGTCTGGTGGGAGTACTGTGGAGGCTGCTGGGAGGTAGTTGAGTACCCCATGCTGCTCTGCGGCTGTGATGTGCTTGGTCCGGGGTTGGGGTAGGCAGCATGCGGATTGGAACGCTGCAAAAGCAGAGGAAGAGGAGATGTGACTTGGCGTTGCTGTGGGCTGGCTGCACCCCAGGCCAGCAAGGCTTCTGTGTGTTTGAAATGTCACTTATTTTATGGCAGTAATGTCACTTATTTTACGGCAGTAAGAACTTTCAAGGTCCTGTGCTAGGTATTGGCTTTAGAATTAAAATGACAAAACCCTTAAAATTTTTTAGTATCAGTCATTCTTTATGAAGGTCAGAAGTACTGCTGATGATAAAATAACACTAAAGTGAGTCTTACTCCTGTGCTGTGTGGTTCATTCTATTAACAGGAACGCCCTTTCATGCTATTTGTATCTACCTCATAAATAATTTGTCTGGGACACTTACTCTTGAACTCAATGATGTATACATAGAAGAAATTCAAAGCTAATCTACATACTTGTTTTTTCAATAGAAAACTCCCAACACCCATGCATGACTGGAGAATAAGAAATGAATAAGACAAGAAACTATAGAATTATTTCTTTAGCATTAGATATTTTTATGCTCTATAAATTAATGAACCTTGTTTTTCAGCTACAAGCGATATACAAAGGCAAAGCCACAGTTATTGAAGTGTAGGAAGAGGGGTATTCTCAATTCTAGAAGCAGCACAAGAGGTAGAGTCCAATACCTCTAGTTTCAACCAGTTACATTCCCATTCTCAGCCCTGCACGTCCCTCTCACGCTACTAGCTCCCCAAAACACACACTATGGAAGATTAACTATAATTTAATACTTTCCTCCTTCAAAGATATCTAATAAATCATATAACTCGAAATTCCACCAACCCTAGCAAAAACAACATTTTAAAGAGAGTGGACATGTAAAACTTGTCAGAAATACTATTTTTGAAATCACTCATAAAAACCGCCACAATAACGTCAACAAACAGACACACAGCAGCATTTCCTTGGTTTCAGTGGCAAAGGTTAGAGCACCCCCGCCCCGCTCAGGACACACACCTTGTGTCCCAACACGCCCGTGTGCCGGAGATGTGCTCGTGTCCCAGGTGGGGAGGGAAGCAGCACCCGTGAGCTCGCAAGACGCCTGCCTTGGCGCCCCTGCTCGCTGAGCTCACCGCAGGGCAGCCACCGCTCATCAGTGATCCCCAGGGCCTGCTGGCTGCACCCGCCGTGAACCATGCGAACAGTTCCGATCTAGCTCCTGACGTGGAGTCGCAGGCTCTGGGAGCCTTATCCATTTATTACAATCTCTCTCTTTCAGTAGGTAAATAATTCTCATGGGTCAAATTCTCAGTACACTTCCACAGTGAATCCAGACCACGTGGGAACAGGATCAGAACAAGGTATACAGTTATCAGAACGGGTCTGTCTCTGAAGGAACTGCTGTTGTCACTGGAGAGAATGCACAGGGAGCCGCCTAGCAGGTCTGAGTCTGTGTCCTGAGTCCACCCTGGCTTGAGGGGTGAACGAGGGAAGGGGCTCAACCTCCATGAATCCCGGTTTCCTGCCAATAGCGCTTACCTCACAGCTATCATACTGCCTGGAGGAAGGAAGGTCTGTCCCACACTGACAGAAAAGCTGGCACACGTAAGTCTTGACAAGCTCTTCCTATGATCGTGTCACCCCCAGCACCACCACTGACACTCAGCAAGTACTCACTGCGCACTGTGAATGCTACTAAGAGTTTTGAGGAAGATAATAATGAACACAGTGACTGGTGTCATCTGTCAAACGACTGTCGGTCCGGCTGGCCACTGCCATTAGCTTACACTGTCTCACTTCATCCAGACTGCAGCCTCACACTGACCATCACCCACATCCGACAAACGAAGACACTGAGAAGATCTGAACCACCCCCTTGAGGCTGGATGGGGTTGCATAAATGAGTCCCACCACTTCCTGCGCACCCCCGTGGGCCAGATGCTGAGGGTCACCACAGCTGCCCCACAGCAGCGGCAGGGTAGGTGTGCCCGGCTCATGATACAGATGAGAAACTCGAGCCGTGTCCTGGGTCACAGTGCCAACCAACGGCACAATTTAGGTCCCATCACCCCAAGTCTGGCTAGGCCCCCCTACTGTACCACCGGGCACCTTCCACGCCCACGGCTCTTCCCGTCAATGTGCTGGCATACACGGGCAGGTCTTCTCTTAGCTACGTCGCATTTCCCAGTGCTCACAAGCCCACAGGCAGTACTGACAAACAGGTCACTGAGAGACAGCCTGAGTACCTGATAGTCTGAGGTCATGATCAGTCCACCTGAGGTAGTGGTAGGAGGGACGACTCTCACTTTCTTCAGCGGGGGTCCCTGGGTGTGACTGCTGTCCTGGTTCCCTGGGTGGCCGGTCCCATTCGTGTGGTTATTGCCTGGCTGCTGCTGCTGGTTCTTCTCAATTGGTTAAACAGAGAGACACAGCTCAACTCAGAGGGAGAACCAAAGATGTCCATGCCAGAAGTCACGGGGCACCGAACAAAGCCAGATGCCAAATGTACTTTAATACTTACTTTGTCTCCTTTGTCATCAGGTTCCTCTTCTGTTAAAAATTCTCGTTTGGGGTAAGGGATCTGACAACCGGCAAAAACACTGATCACAAGAGAAAAGAAAAAGAAAAACGATTTCTGGTACACTAACCAGTATTTCAAGTGCTGTGTGTAAGTGGTTTCTTGCTTTCCTCTTTTAGTCTGGACTCTACCCCCAACTGTGATGTAGTAAGCCTCTGTCGTGCAACTGCGACACGGCAAGTCCCTTCTTCTAACCACTGCCAGGAGGGCGGGCCATGGAGGGCGGCTCCCGGTATAAGCAATCAGTAACACTCCGATAGGACTCTGATTTCTTCTTTGATCCCAGTGGTCCTTTTTTATCATCACAAACAAGAGAGAGATTCTGGCAGGAATGTGATTAGTCAAGCAAAAATTTCTCTTTTACTCTCCATGCTACATTTAAAAGTACACAAATGTACTTAGGGATGGAGTTTGCAACCTTAACTGCAAGCAGTGAGGCAGACAGTGTGTGGAACCAATTCATCACTAACCAGATGCCAGAAGCAAATGATGCCAGCACCGAGCCAGCTGTAAAACCTGAGGACACTTCAGTCATCAGAGCCCACTTTCTGCCTCTCGTAAGGATTCCCCTGGGTCCCCGTAAGAGCGATGGTGACTTAGAGCTGACCATTAGAGGAAAGCAGGCACCAAAAATGTCTATAGCGCTGGTGAGTGAACAAACTGATCACTTACTCTGATGTAGGAAGTGGGTCTTCTAGGAAATAGGGATCCTGCATAGCCTGTTCTGAGGTAATTCGCTTTATTGGGTCCATGGTAAGCAACTTCTGAAGCTGAAACCACAAGTCATAAACACATCACTGTTTTACTTCTCATAGTCACACCTGTGGCACATTGTGGGATGCACGTTTTAAAATAATACCTCAAAATAGGGAGAGCATTTATTGCCCCAAATTACTCCCCCTTCCAAGCTCCCCAATTATTCCACATAATGTAATAATTCACATTTTAGTCATTCTAATATTCATTATCTCAGTTGGTTCTCCTGTAAGAAGTAACTAAACTCATGTCTTCTTATTCTAAACCAACGATCTTTTCCCCAAGATCTTTTCCCTACGTTATCTAAATTGCTATATCCAATTTAGAACAGGACTAAAATTCTTCGAGTTATTATTTTTCTATTAAAGGGAAAACTTGTAATATAAATACACTAGCCACATGTGGCTATTTAGATGTAAATCCAAATGAATCAAAACTAAATTAAACTTTAGCAGTCAGTTTCCCAGTCCCATCAGGTCCATTTCTAGAGCTCGGCAGCCACGCACAGCTCAGGACTCCGCTATTGGACAGCAAGGACGGTTGGACAACGCTCTCCCGCAGCACGCACCCGTCTACAGACAGATGCGGGGACTGGCAGAGAACCACAAATCACAGGGGTGTGCTTACGAGTGGCACCTCTAAGGAGACCGCTTGGCTTCAAGTCCTGACCTTACGTTTATTAGCAGTGACTGAAGTAAGTTACTTAGCCGCTTTGTAACCCGGTTTGTCAAAGAGGGGTTAAAAACAGTACCTTTTATCGTTAAGATTATTTTCAGAATTAAATGAGTTAACATGTAGAAAGCAACTATAATGGTGCTGGGCACAAAAGCACTATGTAAGTCTTAGCCATTACTATCACCATCATCATAACTAATATTACTTACAGAAATGTCACACTAATGTGAAAATTCAGTATCTTCTGGTTGAAAAATAACTTACCGAAGGCTCTATGAAGTAGAATATTTGATGTAATTTATTTGATGTTATTTAAGATAGTATCTAAATGGTGGCCTCTTGGCTTATAATTTCTGACCTCACACCATGATTTCCAGGCTTCAGAGCACTCCAGAATCAGCCCAAGAGCACTTCCTAACAGCCCCAGATGACTCTGGTGCTTCTGGACTAGGACAAACTCTGAAAACCATGGAATATGTGGAGACGGTGGGAGATGAGGCAATCGAGAACAAAAGGGCACAAGATATGTTTAAATGCAGATGAAACGCTGAGATGGTGAGAGTTTAATTTCAATGAGCTGATATTTCAGTAGAAGCATTATTTTGAGACTGAAAGGAAAAGCATGGATCTGCTACTTAAAACACTCAACAGGTTTAATGAAATTTACATTAGAGCTTTCAGATGGGACTATGCAAGACAGTTACCCTGGTAAAGACACGCAGGTGAATGGAAAAGCGAGCTGGCCTCGGGAGTGCCAGTGGTGCGGGTGGTGGGAGCCCTCAGGCTAGGAGCGGCGGCGAGCAGGGGTGGCGAGGCAGCCCCCCGAAGCGGGGCGTCTGCTTTACCTCTGTCACCACTACTTCGTTTGGAAAAATAAGGCCGTAACTGTGAAGGCTCTAACTTACCTTCCGACTTGGGCACTATCTTAAGCACATTATAGGAAGCCATGATTTGGACAATCACACTCTGTGTGGTAATATGGTCAGTTGGGCACTGTCTTTTAAGTTGCTTGCTGATTAGATATGAAATGTATGATACAGGATATGATAAAACATTTTTGCAGAAGTAGAACAGTAGAAGGAGAAGAAAAAGCAGAAATGGAAGAGATATTTGCCAAGTGGCCTGGTACTAAAGGAAATTTTAATCCTTTCAAAGTAGAAATTCCCGTTTAATGAACTCACTTAAAAATACTGGGAAAAAAGGATTAAAAGAATTTTAAGCCAAGCAAAATACAACTTGCTTCCCTCAATCCTCTTTTATATTACCTTTTTTTGAAAAACATAAAACTGAAAAACATTTTTAATTGCTATAATGTAAAAATGGAAATTTCATCGTAAACAAATTTAACAGTTGACTATAATGTCAAAAGTCACCTTGAAAGTGCACAGCTAGATCCTAGCTCAAATCATGTTTCTACTATGCACTATCTACACACTGCATCTCTCATACTCTTCCAGAAAAAGCACACGATGCACAGTGTCCCTAAAGGACCTTTAACAGCTAAGTTTATAAAAGGCACGTTGGGAGTTAAAATTCTGTAAACAACATTTCAAAGGGCTGAAACAAAAAATAATCTCTAAACCTTATTTCTGAACAGTAAGACTGTTTTCATTTTGATTCTTTGAAATTTTAAATTAACTGATGAAAAGTAATAAACAGAATTTTTAAAAAGTGACATACTTGGTTCAAAGACCGTCTTTAGAAAATTAAACGTAACCAAACATTAAAGCTGTCAAACCTGGCTTTGGAAAAACCTGGGGTTTGATATCATTACTAGTACACACCGACAAGAACTCTCCATTAATATTACTATTAAAGAACTCTAAGAATACTGAGTAACCACAGAAATTGAGTCAAAAAAGTCAGGTTGGGTTAAACAGGTGGGAAAAATATAGTTCATTAGTACTGTTCTCTAAAACTTACCAAGTGGAATGCTTTACTATCTGGTTTAACTTTATGTTTTTCCATATACTTGATAAGGCTGCAGTTGGTATACCTGAAAGAGAAACACTATGAAATATCTATATTAGAGATTAATTTTACATTGGGTAAAATTCTCTGAACAGAATTATTTTAATCATAACCAACACAGAACATACACTGAAAATGGTATTAAATCAATTTTACACTTCATTCAGGACTCCTGCGAGTCACTTTTAAGTAGACACCACTGATTAAATGCCAAGATAATCTCATGAATAACATACAGACTGCTTAGCTTTTGTTCACACGAATGCTAATGAAACAATGATCTTAAATAACATATGGGTCAAAAGTTGAACTCAGCCTTACTAGTAAGCTTAAAATACATACAAATTTTTAAAACAGTCATATGTCATATACATCTGTAAACTGCATGTCCCAATCCCCTGATCCTGCTGTGAAAACAGATGAACTATTCCTTCTTCTCTATTAAAAAACTTGTTTAAATTTACAACTCAACCCAGGAGGAGGAGGCAGGTGGCTACTAGCAAAGGTTGGTGTTTCAGTCTCTTACTGCTTCAGTTGTGATACCTTTCACAGATGCAGAGCTTCCAGAAAGTAACAAATATGCAAAGAAATGAACTGACTTTTTTCCTCATAGCCAAATCAGCTGCTGATATTAGATATTCACGTTCTTGTATCACCATTCAAACATCTTAAGAAATGAAGACTACCACAATGCAAAAATATTACAGTAAATAAGTAAAATTATTTAACAGACTAGTCTTCTGTCAAGTATTCTATCATGCTGAGTATTCAATCTTATCCTGAGTATTCTAGAAAAGCAAAAATCAAGTCTATTTTCTTGCCAACTTACGTATTTCTTCTGAAATCTTTCATTAATGTTGAATGTTCAGGCATCTTTTTTATATCTTCCCAATCTTTATCTGTGAAACACATTGATACAATTTATATTGTCTAGGTTCCTATTATTAAGAACTTTAATGAAGTTTAATGAAGGTGACTTCACTTCTCATTACATGTCCTACATTTTAACCTCCTTGAAAGCACAGACTTTGAATAAATGGTGAGCTGCAGTAAACATCTTTAACTGTAAATGCATTCTCCATACGTTGTGTTCTCTCTTGTTTTGTATAAAATTTTTAAATGTCTATTTTCTCTATGTTTTACTATAAGTTATCTCAGTTTCTATACTAAGACACCAACAAGTTATAAACAAATATTTCCATTATTAAATAGTTCTATTTTTATCTGTAAAACCACTTTTGTCCCACCATGTCTTGGTTAATCCAGCAACCAGTCTTTTCAACAATAATACAGTATCTTCCCCCTCAGCAGCTGTAAGCTGTCCTTTTTATACGGCCCTCCTTACGCTCCCCTTATTAAATACACTGCTTTACATGGTAATCAAGGTAAGCAGTTACAGCTGTCTGAAACACAGAGTAGGATGTATAAGCATATGAATAAATCAGCTAGTACCTAGGCTAGTCTCAATAATAATAACAAAAGCAACCCCAGCTACCAGACCCATCAGGTGGAAACGTCTTGGTCAGTTTTGCTGACATTAGAGTTACTCAAACACCACACACAGTTTGAGAAGCCTGCTGTCCCCATCGGAGGCGTTACTGAGAGTCCACAGGTGCCCACATTCTACCAGGTAGCTTCATGGCACCTCAGCTTTTAAGTGACCTCCAGAGGTTAGCTTCTCTCTAAACTGGCTTATAAAAATATCTGTTATCTAGCCTCCAGATACCACATATTTTAAACTAAATACACACTTAAAACTCCTAAATGGAATTTTCTCCTTGACTACTTCCTTGTTCCAATTTCTTTATTTCTGTCAATTTCTCAAGTAGAAATCCTGAGATAACTTTTATTTTTTTCTTCCAATTATAGGCTTACTCTAAAAAATTATACCATTATCCTTTCTTCTCCACCCAAATCACTTTACACGTGGAGTACTGCTGCAGGTAAAAGCTGGTTTCCTGACTTCAGTTACCCCTCTTAAATTTTTACATACCCCTGCCATAAAAACCGTTCTAAAGTAGAACACAAATCACAGCACTAGTTCTCAAGAACTTACAGATTCTCCTTCTTTAGCACATCAAATCTAAATTCTATTGCCTGGTTTTCAGATTCCCTATAAGCGGATCCCAAATGTGGAACCACACCCTAAGAACCATTTCAGAACCATCTCCTGTGGAGGCCGCCCCTCCTCCAAGCCCCTGTAAGTCAGGCTCCTTGCCCGGGAGACCTCTGAATTGATGAGTGCATTCAGAAGTGGGAAGAAAAGGCCATTCTTTTCCATCTACTCAAACTACTCCTGTTCTTTCAACATTCTACTTAGAGCAGCTCAGTGTCAACTCCAAGAGGGCAAGAATCATGTCTGTTATATCAACAATATTTTACACTTAACACAGTGCCTGAAACATGGCAGGTGCTCAATAAATCTTTAGTGAATAATGAAACTCCCATCCCAACAAAGCAATCTTTGTAGAAATGTTGGTCAATTCTGGACAAAGGTAGCTACTTTGCACTTACTGATAATTAAAGGGAATGTGGAATTATAACTCCCAGATATTTCTGTATTAGTTTTGAGCCACTGACCTGAATGAAATTCCTAATAAGAAACAATGTATTCTTATTATTATTTCAATAAGTTATTGATATTTTAAATTATTAATATATATTTATTAATAATAAACTTACTGTTTATTATTTCAATAATAAGTACTTGACTAGCCAAAATTATGCAGGCGTTTCAAATGGAGAGTAATGGACTTCTGTTCTGCGGCACAAGGACTGGGCTGGGGCTGGAGGCCCGTGATGAAATGCCCCAACAACCACCTCCCAGCGGCAGTCAGAGCAGGCCTGCTTGCTGTGCAGGGCTGGGCCTTCACTCACATCCTGCCTGTTCTAACTGGAAAGAATGTTCTTACTGACAAGGGTTATAGAGCAAAAAATGCTATGATTCAATACAATGTGTTTCAAGTAGAAACAGTCTTCAAAATCTGTATTCAAATACCAAACAATGACATTATTATTAAGTGCTATCAGACAAAAAGACATGCTCCTGAATTCTATTCAGTTGCCAATGGTGAGAACTAAAGGCACTTTTTAAACACAGATATTGCAAATATTTTATCATTTTAAATATTAAACAAAACAAAACCAAAAACCAAAATGAAACAAAAACACACTCCTCAAATTCAAGAAACCCATGAATATTTTTATGCTAATATGTGAACTCTACAAATTTTGCTATTTCTATGGGTCTTTGATTAATGCAAGTCATAAATATAAAGAATTGAGTAAGAGTAGCTTTCATCAGCTAAAAATACACATCCTTTCAGTGAAGACATCTAAGTTCAAACAACAGTGATTTAAAAACAAAAACAAAAATATAATGTGTACCTGCAGGAAATCCCATTACATTGAATATTCTGTCCAGCTGGTCATGGTGATAAGGATTACTAGTTTTGATGTCCTCTTGTCGACAGTGAAATATTGGTTCTGACGTTAGTAGTTCTGCAAATATACACCCTATAGCCCAAATATCTTTAAAACAAAAACAAAAACAAAAAAAAAAGAAAAGAAAAAAAAAAGAAAGGAAAAAAGAAAAAGAAAGGAGGAAAATAAAGTGGTTCTTTCCAAAAGAAAATGCATCTTTATCTTGGCAGGGAGTGTTTTTTCATTCTTTTTCTCCCCTAATAAGTCATATTAAATCCTAAGCAATTATAAATATAAAAAATATTGTTTGTAAATATATATATTCCCACCCCATCCACCCGTATTTCATTCCTTGTTATACCACCACCCCACCCAGTGGTTTCATTCCAAGTTCAATCAAATTTATTATCTAAAATTTTTGGTGAGTTTAAGTGCTTCAAACATTACCTTATCTGTGAAATACATACAAAGCTGCACACAGAGCATAGGAACCATAAATAAATAAAACTAAACAAATAAACAAAAAAACAAACAGAAAACCCAAACAGCCTTGGAAATTGGGCATACTTGCTGAAAACAATCAGCACCATTTTTTGAGGTAAAAAACATTTTTTATTTATCTAGTTTATGGACTTATTAGCTTGTGAAGTTTAATAATTATCCTCTTGTGTTAGCACTAGTTAGCGACGTGCTGTTCCAACAGGAAAAAGACGACGCCTGACCTCAAATATTCTAACAAAATAGCATTTCTCCTGGAAGGACTTTCTGTTCAAAGGGTTTCTTCATGCTATAGCAGTGTCAGACTTTGCAAGTTTAGGTGTTTAAAAGACAAGAAAATATGGAGCAAAATACTACCTTTCAATAGGCACAGAGGCTATAACTTCATAAGAATTATTTAAAAGCCAGGCAAATGGATTCCTCTGTATACAACAATTTTCCTTCACTTAAAGATACAGGCTCACTTTCATTCATATTAAATTCCTACTAATAGAACTGTTAGAAGATAAATATGCCAATTTATAATCTGAAGCTGCAGATACTCCATCTCTACCCTTAACAAATCCCTAAACCAGCAATGGCAACTTCCCTACACTCAGGACAGTGCTGTGCACAGAGCAGACAGTAAATGGTGTCTCACTGATGTAACCAATACCTGTGGCAAACATAAAAACTATGTGCAATGAAAGTCGCTCAGCCGTGTCCGACTCTTTGTGACTCCATGGGCTTTACCGTCCTTGGAATTCTCTAGGCCAGAATCCTGAAGTGGGTAGCCTTTCCCTTCTCCAAGGGATGTTCCCAACCCAGGGATCGAACCCAGGTCTCCCACATTGCAGGCAGATTCTTTACCAGCTGAACCACAAAGGAAGCCCTAAATAACTATAGGAGGACAGTTAAAACCACTATTAAAGCTGATTATTCAGACCTGTTAATAATGGTCACTTAAATAGAAAGTGAGGAAAAAAATGTCAATAAATAATTGGGAATTCCTAAAATCTAAAACTGGAATATACATATTTCATCTAAAATTACTCACACATATTTCAAAATAACTAGTTAAACCTCTATTTACTTTAAGAGTACGAGCAAGACTATAAGCAATTGATTTCAAAAAGGACGCTGTCCGCTCATCAGTTTTCTCCCCCATCAGAGAACCAAATCAGGCCAACATCACCTTATGAAAAAGTCTCCTCAAGAAATATAAGCCAGGATATCTTCGTTTTACCATCAGAAAGTAAACGGGAAAGTTAATTATTTTGTGATTATTCTTTTTATGTGGGAACCCCACAGAAAGGTGACCTTTCATTGTCTCAATCCAAAGGAAGAAGATAGGCAAGCTAAGCGGGGTCACCGAGAGGGCCTGTGGGTCAGTGTGCATCTTTAAAACCCTACTCATGGCACCCAAGAGACACTGTATCAACTCAGCCTGGTAATGAAAACCCCAACAAAGAAAATAAAACATGTAAAGGAAGATGAACAATAAGTAAATAGTTTAGCTACCCTCACTTGACATTGCTTTAAAAGAAAAGTCAAGAAAGTAGGAAAAATACTGAAACTTGTTTAACTTTACCCTATATAACGTCTCTCTTCAGGTCTTTTCTATTATTTTTCACTTGTATCAATTTCACCATCCTTCCCTCCTTCAAATCCTGACCCAGTCAATAATCATGAATTTGAGTTCGCTGATCAGGCTGTTACTTCAGATAAATTTCTGAATCTTTGTCAACAAGTCTCTCCTACCTTGCCTATTTTTTCATATTGTGCTGAATTCATAAGAAAGTCCTTTCTTGCTCACCTTCCATGTCAAATTTCTTCTAGAAAAACTTTTCAACTTAAAAACACAACAAACCCCATATACTTCTCAAATTCTGTATTGCTCGTGTGTAGCTACGGAGCTAACCAGGCAAAGTAGACACCAGCTGGCAGGCTACGCAGACCCAAATGGGGGGAAGTAGAGATATATATTAAATTTGTTTTAATCAGTAATTATAAGCCTCTACCTTAATGCAAGAGTAAATTCTCATTCTCCCCGTTTTACTGAAGTTTATACGTTAGAAAAACTTTAAGACTGCCCTAATGACAATTAATTAGTTGACTCCCCTCTTTCACCTTTCTCCACAAAGTCAATCAAACAAAACCCTCAACACTCAAAACTGAATTAAACTGTGTCCCCATGAGTAACGAGCCTATCTCCGTTGACTAGTCTATCACTTTCTCTCGGGTTTAATGACTCGGCTCACAGTTTCCTACAAGGGAGCGAGTGGCCCCGGCACTAAGACCGCCTGCAGCAAGGCTGGGAACAGGCGGGCTCAGGTGCTCAGGGCTCCCCCACGCCCTCCTGCTGCCCGTTAGCACCTCAGTATTAACACGACCCACCTAACTCCACTGGCAGGTTTAAGCCTTCTCAGTGATGTCACTAAAATGAACATATTCAGCTAATAATATGTAAGTTCAACCGCAAAGGTTTCTCTATCTGCTTCAGGAAGTCCAAGTGCTATGGAAGAGCACTGACTGGTCTGGAGGCCCTGCTGAGAACCTCACTGCACCCCTAGGCTACCCACCTGGGAGCAGGAGGAACGTAATGGTGCAGGAGAGACTGGAAGCAAGGTAGAAGTTTCTTTTTTCACTTGTGGATTCTAGTCTTTATTCTTAAAATGTATATAAAAGTGATTTATGTATGATTTCTGTCTCTCAAACGAAAAAGCAATCTGTAAGATCTTACATCATTACTTCTTTGATCCATTTTTAATGCAGTTATCACCTTAGTTTTTTATATTATTATTAAAATTTATTTTTTTTATTAAAGGACAATTGCTTACAGAATTTGTTGTTTTCTATCAAACCTCATTGGAAGAAAGCATCCTCCAGAACTGCTCTGGGCCAGGCCAGACGCGCGTGGGGACTGGCATGGACCTTGGTCTCAGTTACCTGCCCCACGTCAGTCCCCTGTGCTCCTTCCACCCCAGAAGGCAGTGGAGTCTATCCAAGGGCACAGAACGCTTAGAGTTAAAGGGACCCGAGAGATGATTTAGGCTAAATCCTTGTTTTCAGAAAACGAGGCTGTGAAGGACACATTGTCCTCAGACCCCCAGAGTGGCAGAGCTAAGGTGACAAGTCAGAGGGGCTAGGCTTCTGTTGTTCAAAGATGGCAACATATTTTCCATACATATTCATTCTGTTTCTCAAATGGATGGAGATCCCTTAAGAGTAAATGACATAATTTCCATTCATTTTGGTTTCTCTTACGTTTTAAAAAGCCTAATAGCTATCCAATAACTTTTGATGTTAATGATGAGGAAGGCCTCTTACGACCCAAAATAGGCACCCATTTGAACAAGGGAATCTATCTAATAGCTGGTGAGTCCAGCTCTGTGACAAATAGCCTTGTCCTAGAACTGGTAAACTGCTCTAGAGGGTAACAGCTTGTTCAGATCTCAATGCTCACAATGAAAAATGGGTTTCTTAAGAAAAAAGAAAAAGATAAATGATGAGCCAGAGTCACAAACCTATGTGATAGTTTATTTTTTCTTCAATTTATATCAATTCAGTCTCAAGTTTTCCATTACTAGCAGCTACAAGTTGGTAATTACTTTCATATTTGTACAGTCTTTAAATATGTCTTACCAAAAGTACACTGATTTTAAATATTCATTTTCTAGGTGGAAAAAAAAAGCTATGTATGATATTAGTTTACATGCTTAAGCATTTAGAATGCATTTGTTAAAAAGATAATCAAATGTATGTTTAGGTAGTAATATACATTGAAAAACAGGACTAGCTTCAGTAATCTTTACTTTTCCTCCTAACAAGGCTGTATATTATCACCCTGCTTATTTAACTTATATGCAGAGTACATCATGAGAAACGCTGGACTGGAAGAAACACAAGCTGGAATCAAGATTGCTGGGAGAAATAGCAAGAACCTCAGATATGCAGATGACACCACCCTTAGGGCAGAAAGTGAAGAGGAGCTAAAAAGCCTTTTGATTAAAGTGAAAGAGGAGAGTGAAAAAAGTTGGCTTAAAGCTCAACATTCAGAAAACGAAGATCATGGCATCCGGTTCCATTACTTCATGGGAAATAGATGGGGAAACAGTGGAAACAGTGTCAGACTTTATTTTGGGGGGCTCCAAAATAAATAGATGGTGACTGCAGCCACGAAATTAAAAGACGCTTAGTCCTTGGAAGAAAAGTTATAACCAACCTAGATAGCATATTCAAAAACAGAGACATTACTTTGCTGACTAAGGTCCATCTAGTCAAGGCTATGGTTTTTCCTGTGGTCATGTATGGATGTGAGAGTTGGACTGTGAAGAAGGCTGAGCGCCGAAGAATTGATGCTTTTGAACTGTGGTGTTGGAGAAGACTCTTGAGAGTCCCTTGGACTGCAAGGAGATCCAACCAGTCCATTCTGAAGGAGATCAGCCCTGGGATTTCTTTGGAAGGAATGATGCTGAAGCTGAAACTCCAGTACTTTGGCCACCTCATGTGAAGAGTTGACTCATTGGAAAAGACCCTGATGCTGGGAGGGATTGGGGGCAGGAGGAGAAGGGGACGACAGAGGATGAGATGGCTAGATGGCATCACCGACTCGATGGACATGAGTCTGAGTGAACTCCGGGAGTTGGTGATGGACAGGGAGGCCTGGCGTGCTGCGATTCAAGAGGTTGCAGAGAGTCGGACACGACTGAGTGACTGAACTGAACGTTTTAGAAAATAAAATATTTTATTTTGGAATAATTTTAGATTTGTAGAAAGGTTGCAATAATAGCACAGAAAAGTCCCATATCTAATAATCTACCTTTATTTTGCTATACAGTAAAATGTGACCTCAAAGCAGATACAAAGATTAGGGAACATAAAAGTTTTTATGAAAAAAGACATATTGACTTCAAGATTGCTGCAAGGGAAAGAGTACAACCATCACTCCTTTCCCCTCTGAATACACACTGAAGTGACAGCAAAGCCCCATTAACATAGAGCACGAAAAGAGACCATCAGAGATTGCCTTGGCAAGGAACCCTTTCACCCGGGTCATGCAGGCTCCAGTGGTGACAGCTGGGCACGGCCCACCCAGTTAGGGGATTTCAGACACTGTATACAGCTACTACCAGGCGGGGAAGACAGCTGGTGTGACCAAGGAAGTTCTCCCTGAAGAGGGAGAATTGTGACTAAGACCTGGATGAAGACATGTGTGCAGACCTGACTAAGCAGAGATACAGATAAAAACATCTCTGGAAATAGTTCAGAGAAGGCCCCAGTCCACAGTATTATTGTTGGATGGGAAGCAGATGTGTCCTGCACAACTCAGGGAAGATTTTGTACTTGGAAATGTCAAATACAAAGACTATATTTTGAACTGTGGACCACCTCCCCACCCCCTGCTTCCCAAATGCCCTGAGACTACCAGGTATACAAAGATTGGGCTGAGTTGGAGGATTCTTCCCTAAAGAATCTGAAAGTCCTCAGGGCAAAGACTCGCTCATGCTGGCATTTAGGGTTCTCCATTAATGGCTGCTCTTGGCTGGATGACTCTAAAGTAAAGCCTGCGAGCCTCGGAGCTCTCTCATCCATGCATAAGTTCCCAAGCAGGGTTCTGTAACCTGAATCTTAAATGCAAAGAGACATCAAGGGTCAACAAACAGTTGAAGAATACTAGCCACATGAAAAGACAAATCAATGAAGAGAGTGACTACAAAGAAAACACAGAGAAGAAAGGGTTCTTAGAAATTAAAAAGACAAAGGTAGAAAAACATGAGCAGGAAAGTGCTATAAAGGATACCAGTCCAAGAAATCCAACATCTGCCTACACTCAGCTTTGGAAAGAGAGAAGTAAAACACAGAGGAGGAAGTCAAGTCTACTTCAAGAGAATCTTCCACAGACAGGGGATATAAACTTCAAACTGAGTGGGCCTGTAGGTGGCCAGCAAATGAGTGTGAAACACAAGGATGAGTTTTCAGGAAACACAAAACCCCACAGAATCCACCACCACGTGAGACCTTCCATTAGCAACACTGATGCCAGAGCACAGTTGAGGAGCCTCACCAAACTCTGAGGGAAAATCTCTTTGTACCTGTAACTTTAGTCCCCGCCAAACTATAAAGTATGACAAATGCATCTTTTTTTTTCAGAAATACAGAACTAGAAAATTTACCTCTAAGACAGGTTACTTGAGAATATTTCTCAGCAAAGTAAGGGATGAAATACTGAAATCCAGAAAGAAGCAGATCCAACCCAGATGAACAAAAAAGAGAAAAAACAAGATGAAAATTGATCCAGAATAGAGCAAAGTATAAAAGAGTTGGGGATGGAGTTATCCAATAAAATAAAAATGGGTTTAATACCATTCTGGAGAACGTAGAACAAGTAAGCAATAAAGGCATACAAAAATAGAGGCATGAAAAAAGGAAAGACAAAATACATAAGAAAAAAACTACTTGATGATAAAATTCTACCAAATAAAATAAGCAGAATAAAGATGTCATAAAAGGATTGTGATATAGCTGTGACAAAAGGTGGTAGCTGAATATCAAGTCCATTACAATATGTAGTTAAGTATAAACAACAGTGGGCATTATGGTTTGCAAACAGAAAATAAACGCTGTAAACATCACCAAAGCGGTAACGATGATGATAATGACTGATATTATTAAGAGAGCTTATAAATAGAGAGGCTCTTAGGGGAACAAGTAGAAGAGCACTCATTTCCTAATTCTTCATACAGGGAGATAATCAATACTAATAAAAACTGAAAAGTGAATGATCATGTTCTCAGCTCCTACTTATTTTCATAATCTTCTTTTCCTTAATTTTAAGGGAAATCTTTCAGAAGCTAGTATTTCTTTTGGCAAAAGAAATATTTGTCTGAAGTTCAATAATTCAGAAATTTTATTGTGTTTATTTCTCTTTTTCACATAAAATTAAACTTAAAAATAGTTCTACTTAGAATTCATAGTATGGGCCCATATATTTAAAAACCTTTTTAGCATCTGTTTATTAATCAGAAATAGATGTCTGGAATGGTATACCCCTAATGCCAATGACCATATTTCTAGACAGTAGAATTTTATGTTAGTTTTTGCTTTTACTTTTATAATTTTCTGTATTACTTGACCTAAAAAACATACAGACATACGTATATTTCACAACAACAAGGCCACTTTAAAAATGTCAAGGAACTTTAATTAGTTCTACTCACCAATAGCTTTGGTATAATGTCTTGCTCCAAGAAGTAATTCTGGGGCTCGGTACCAGAATGTGACTACTACTGGATCCAAATCTGCTAAAGGCTTCAAAGGTGAATTAAATAATCGGGCAAAGCCCATATCAGCTGTAAAAAAAAATAATAATAATAATAACAATGCTAAGTAAATAGATTTTTACAAATGTAACTGATGACTCTAATTTTACTATTATTATTTAGTAAGATATGAAAAACGTGAATTCTGTGGGGAGAAAAACCAACAAAACATCTCACCCCTTTCAGAAGTCTAAATATAAGCCAAGGTTGAGATCTTCATTCATTGCAAACTACTGCCACTGGGTTACAGACTCACTCTGCTGCCTGAGGTCCAGGGTGACCCTCCTCCTCCGGGCAGATTTCTTTCCATCTGTCTTACCACCAGGGGGACAGGGCTGTGCAGCCAGCCGCACGTTCGTTCTTTTCACTGGTCACAAGTACCAGGGAACTAGATCAGTTAGGGTGAGGCTTCCCGTTATCTGCATCAGTAAGCATGCTCACTGGTATAAGCTGATGTGCAGTATGACAATATCACTATTTCCCCCCATTTATTTGGGTTGAGTTTTTTCTTTAATTTTAAAGAATTGTGTTTGTTTTTTTTTAAGCCGGAAAAGACTTTAAAGATCATATAATTCAATCACTTCCTTTTTCAAATGAGAAAACTGAGGGCAGAAGAAACTGATTTGACAAATGTCAACAACTCGTATCTCAGAGCTGGAGCTGTGCTGAGATACAGTTCACAGCATTTCGCACAGTTTACTATGTAGTGCAGTTACTCAGGCATAGCTGTTTGTCCTAACGAACCATGATCTCACAGATCAAAACGTTTTTGTCTCACTATCCCTTAGAACATCAAGTATAGTGTCATTACACAGAGCTGCCAAATACACATTGAATGAACAATCACTAGTCATACCACCTATTCAAAAATTTCAAGATTCATCCACCATTTGTTTGATTTTGCTCTCCTAATACACATTCTTAATGAAGCAGGCCTTAATCAATCTACTTATAGAGGTTAAAAAACCAACAAAGAAATGTGGCAAAGAACTAAAACCATGAGTCGGATTACTAAATACTGACTTACAGAAGAATGTATCTTAAGTGTGACTATTTTAAGCTATTGATATCCCCCAAGCCTGTCAAAATCATACATGTGACACAGAAATAATTCCAAACGAGATTATTTTTAATATATAAACTTTCCCAGAGTCTTACAGTAGCAAACGCATCTGTAGATACTGTCTGGCTGGGTCTTTTAGATTGTGCATGCTTTGAACTTACATTTGAATTTGATGCCACCACACTGGTTGGATGAAATCTGCTAAATGCACACCTAAGGACCTAACAGGCATTCGATGCTACGTAAGGACCGACAGGGCCTGGTTCTTAAAGCAAGCCAATTGACTAGGAGCATTCTAAGATGCATCAAATGTTTGTCAAGAAGTTTGCACTTTATATCAAGGGTATTTTCCAAGTCTAATTAGAAGGAGAGAATGGGAATGGAGGATTTAAAGGGGAGGGTAGAAAGAAGGGTTGGGAACACCTGGGTTTTTCTTTGCTGGTGAAGTGGTACAAATCAGCTGATAATCCCAATTTATACTAAATTTGGCAATCAGAAATTCCTATTTATTTTGCTATATACTCCCATAATCCTGCTGCTTTAAAATTAAGATAATTTGGCTACTACATTTCTTCTGTCCACACACAAACTAAATAAATGTCACAAACACAACTTGGAAATGACAATGAAAAAAACAGGATAAATAAATCTAGCTCTATCCTTATAAGTTATCAGACCAGAAATGGGTAAAATTTTGCCCTGATACATAAGAAAACAGAGCTATTAGAAAACATGCAGAGGTACAGAAAGCTCGTTAATTCTTTTCCCTTCAGGCAAAGGCTTGTTAGAACCTACCCAGCCTCAGTGGTATTCTTAGCTTGTAATTCCTGACCTAGATGAGGCTAGCAGAAAGATATGTTCGGATCGACCTGGCTCAGGGAAACAGAACTAATGGTATGATTAGTAGTTTGCTGTACGCCCTTAGGACTAAAGGCGAGGTTGGCTTCTAACAGGGATAGAAGCCACTCACCTCTACAGGCTATTTTTAATGAAGGCAAAAAATTTCTAAGAAACTCACATGGCTTATGTTATAATTAGAACACTTCAGTCTCTAAAGATTGTCTGACACCTTTTGAGAGTGTGAAACATTTTTCACTTTTAATGTATACTCTTTAGAAATGGCTTCGATCACATGGAACTATATGAATAAATGCATATTATTACAGCAAAAATTAGAAGTGATAAAGCTGCCTGCAAAAGTTTTAAAAGAGTGCTACGCTGTGACTTATCAAAGATATAACATACCAATTTTTACTCTTCCTCGCTCAGGACCTTCACCCATAACTAAAATATTAGCAGGTTTCTGTGGAAACAAAATAGTGTTTTTTTTCAGTAGACAGTAGTGGTTTCTTTTAAATAGACAATACGCCAATATAACATAAATCCACCTTTAAAAAAACCACATTTACTCAAAAATTAAAATCAAACACAGGAAGTCACCAAAGAAGCTTTATGTGTGTGTGTGTGTGTGTGTGTGTGTGTGTGTGTGTGTGTGTGTGTGTGCGCCAAGTAATATGCAACTTCATGAAGGCCAAATACGGTAGTGCTTTCTCCAGGCAGAGCGAGGGCTTTTCTTGGCGCTGTTATCAGTCTGCTTCACTACTGTGGAACATCTGGCAGAAAGTTACAATGCTCTGCTTCCCTTCTAACTCTTTCAATTATATAAAACACTCTGCAACTTTAAGGGGAAATGCATCTTCAAATATAATACTGTATCATTAAAATAGCAAGTTAATGACAGAGAAGGGGCCACCTGATAGCTTTTCTTTGGGAGGGGGGGGAACCACATAGTATATATCTATGTTTCAAACAAATTACAGAGAAATCAATGTAAGAGCCTTTTCTAAATGAGTTAGCAGAGTAGTAGAAATTTTCCATGACCTGAACAGTTCTCATTTTTAAATAAGAAAGGAAATTAACATATTAAAATGAGATTTTACAAAAGTAATACTTCAAACAGTTTTTAAATGTCTAAAAACAGCAAGATTAACTGTCATCTAAAACCCATTATGGTGGTGTATCTACGACACTAACATGCAATGTAAGGGCTGCCCCTCTTGAGGAAAAAGGGAGAAGGGAAGGCTGCAGTGGAGGAGGGAAGGCAGCGGCCACAATCTCTCAGCCGCCAGCCTGCTGTCCGCCTGACCTGACTGCAGTTCTATCAGTCTGCCAAATAAGAGCGAAACCCGAGCTCAATCCCTTTCTAACACGGATCAAAGCAATCTTGAAGATCAAATCAAAGATCTTAATGAAGGCTGTGTACAGTGGGAACCAGGTCACAGGCTCCCCTGACCATATTTAACAACATGCTATTACTGACAAAATGTGACTTCCAGGACATTACTCTATCAACTACCAAAGATAAAAATTATTTCTTTATCCTCAGCGAAAAGACACTGCTGAAAAGGCAGTGCACACATTTCAAAGGTTGAAAATTCTGCAGCTTTTCAGGTGAGGAAACGCGGCACCAGAGAGAGTGACTGGCCTGCTCTGAGTGAGACAGATGAGCTGGGGCAGCAGCAAGGATCCAGCCTGTCCCTGAGCAGAGCCGCCCCCTTCCCAACATGCCCTGCTGAGTGATTTATACAGCCAGCTTTAAACGGATGTGTATCACCACAGTCATGATCATTATGTTCTGCTCAAGAAAACGTTTCCAGAACCTCTTTCATCACACCCATTCCTGCCCTGAGACAGCAGGGCAAGCACAAGGAAGTGCAGGGCCGATAACACTCCCCATGAGCCACGTGGAGCTGCCAACCACAAACAGCACTGCCCATCCCTGACACCAGATGAGGCCCTGCTCCAGAGCAAACCAGGGCTCAGGGACGCTTGTGGAATGTGACCGCAGGGGTGGGCCCTCCCTGAGGCACAGGCAGCCTCTCCACCTGACTGGGGGTGGGGCTCAGGAGGGGACCTGTCGTCTGGGCTAGAACTCTCTCCTCATGGGCCATCAGGGCAGGAGCCCCGAGAAATCTCTTGAACCCCATTTTGATTCTCCTCCCATCAACTCTGCCTTCTCTACCATCACCAAGGCTCACTTCCTAAGAGACAAAGCTGATCACGTCACCCCCTTGCTTAAAATCTTCCAGAGTAACAGGGGAAAATTACTAGGCAAACAGTGGAACAGAAAATGATAGACACAGTGATTACAACTGGGTTCAAAAAAAAAAAAGTGCCACGAGTAAGGACTAGAAGAACAAAAAAGGTTAGTGGCAGGTAGGGATGAACTTTTTCACGAGTTTCTTTGAACCCTTTTCTTGTGCTTTATTATTACTTAAATGCTTCACCTTTCACAGCCCCTCCCCACCTGTGCTGTGAATAGGGAGAAGTCTTCAAGGTGGGACGCCAGGTGCCTCGGCTCCAGGACAACTCCCCCTACCCCAGGGCACGGCCCTGCCACAAGTGTGCTACATGACTCTCCTGCTCTGTGCCTAGTCAGACCTTTTTCACAACTACGTCAGTGCTGGCCCTGTATTTCTGTCACAACAACTTTCCTTTCCTCTGTGTTACTTGGCAACGTCTGGTTCTCCACTCGCCTTTTAAAGATATAATATGCGAATACACCCTGATTATAAACAGGCCACATACAGTTAAAAGAGTCTAAAGAGTCAGAGACTCTTCCACCACCCGTCACTCCTCCACCACATCCCGCATCCTGAACACGACTCCCTCCTCCAGAGTTACCAGCTGATTATCTGGCTTGCTGTGATGGATTCTGCTAGCACTCAAGTGCTCCTAAAAGATTACTTCCGTTTCTGGCAAAAGCACAAGCACAAAGGGGCATCTCTTTCTTCCTTCTATTCTAGATAGAGTGAAAAACCTCCCTCTCTTGATTTCTTACTCATTCAGCAGCTGGGTTCAGATCTGAGAAGCCCTAGGGTGGGTGGTACTGGTTAGCCTGTTACTAGGCAAAGTGAGGGGGAAAAAAACCCTCTCTTGGTCTTCATTTTATTATACACTCAATAGACTGGCCATCTCCCAAGCAGCTTGGTTCTGAGCCTTGGTTCAGAACAGTTTCTCCATCACAGTCTTGCTTGGTATTAGGGTTTGGGGCCAAAGCTCCAGCTAATAATTAAAACTTTTTCTACCAGACAACTCACTGCCTACTGCACAATCTGAAGTAGATCTCAGGGCTGAGGCACTAAGCAGACTTAAATTAGTGGATTTAAGTTCAGCTTTGGCATGCTATATAATCAGAAACAAAAGAGAATGGTGTTCAGTGCTGTTTTAATAACACTATTTATAAGCAGTGAGTCGCTCCCCATGGGATCTCCCATGGTGCCATTCCACAGGCCCCAGAGAGTGACAGTTTGATTTAGGAGACAAATTCCACACTACATTTCTTTTGAGAATGCAAGCTAATGGAAAGTTCAAGAGAAAATGGCAGGAGAACCACAGAGATCATGAATACTCTTGTATTTGTTTAATCAGTATTAAGAAAGACTTCAAAAGACTTGATTTTTGTTTTAGTACTTAATGCCATACGGAGACAATACTATATCCTCTTTCATCTTTGTCTATCAGTGGGAGAACCTGATAGCCCTAGGGCTAAACCATCCAAGTCGCTGATGATCAAACACAACAACAATCATGACTTTAGTAAACTGCAATCAAACATAATCATCTTAAAGGAACATATAGAACTTTGCTGGTGACATTTTGATGAGGCAAATCCCCTCATGAAACTATCTGCTGCTACATACAGCAAAGGTCCAATGTGACTTAGAAGTATTATAGCATCATGACAACATCTTCAAGAATAGTTATTTTACTCACAGAAGTGACTACAGGACACCTTTATTGCCTGCTGAACAATGAAACAGATGGATGAAATACTTTTCAAAGTCTACTTATTTGATTATTTGAAACTATGCCTTCAAACAAGCCTTTCTCTTGTTTTCTTTCTCCCAGAACGAAAACTAGTTTTGTATTAGGTTGGTATGGAAAAACTTAAATGAACTTTCTGGCCAACAGGAAATTAAAGAGTGTGCCCCTGTTTTACAGTCTCACGGCTTTTCTTCTTGTTTTATGTTGTGCTCCAAAAAAGTCTCCACTGCCATTTCCTAAAAAAAGATGTCTGTGTTACAGAGATAACCATTCCTGGGAGACTTTCTGCTCTCCAGACTCTGTCACACTGGGAAACATCACACTGATGACTCTGGCAAACAGCAGAGATGGTAAACTGGGTTTCATTTAAGGGCCCAACTGTGGAAGAAAACTAAGGGCTGCCAGGAACTGCATCTTGAGAAAGACAGGACCTGGGCTAGTCAGGAAACTGCCATTATCAATTAGAGGTATCTCACACAGGTACAGAACTGCACAACGCTGGCATCTCTGTCAAGCTAGCTGCAAACACTTTTTATTCTAGGGATGAAGCCAGGGTCTTCATGTGTTCACTGACTTTATCAAGGAAAAATGGAGACTGAGTCAGTAAGAAAAGCTGATTTTTAACGGACCTATGAAAAGGAGATAGCGATACACAAGTAACCACTGTCAAGTGCTGCTCTCTAAGATCTGTTTGGAACTAAACTTACATGCTGTAAACAACACAGCCTGGTGGCACACTTCTGGACACTTGACAACTCTCACTTTGGTTGTTAATCATTGTATGCCATAATACACACCCATCTGTATTTCAAATTACACTTTTCAATTGATGATGTCTAATTGTTAAGAAAATATTTCTGCTTTTACTTCTAGTTTTGTGTTCTGAGAGATTAATGCAGAATCTGTATCTTTATGAATACTTATTATGTATATCTTTAACTTATACTACACACTGAATTTTTCTAGACATACATTTTTATTGAATGTTTATTTATATATATTTTTTATTTCTAGGCTGTGCTGTGCACATTGCAGGATCTTAGTTCGCCAACCAGATGTTGATTCTGGGCCCTAGGCAGTCAAAGTGCAGAATTCTAAGAACTGGACCACCAGGGATTCCTAGGTAATGCATATTTTAAAATATATTCTTTTATATGTCCCTAAATGCCAAGCAATTCTACTGTATCACATTGCTTCATTCTACAGTTTTTGCTTATTCTTTAAACAAATTTGTCACAATCTGATTTAAAGTATATCAAGGTACATAATTATATATTCCTAATTCCTTCTATACAACTGCCAAATTGAACAAGCCAAGCTTTTTGGTGTATATTTCATTACTTCAATCATTCTGCTGTTATAAAATATGTTTCAGTCTTTTGAAATAAAACATACTTTTTTTGCCATACCCTGTGGCATGTGGGATCTTAGTTCCCTGATCAGGGATCAAACCTGCATCCCCTGTGCTGGAAGGCAGGGTCTTAATCTCTGGACCACCACGGAAGTCCCTTGAAATAAAATATATTTTATCTGACACTCTAATTTTTTTCTATATTTGAACAGATACAGACTCTAGACCAGAGTTCTCAACTTTTTTCCTTCCCCTAAACATCTGAGGAATATAACAGACTTCTGAAGATGAGGAATTATGATTAAATGCTTAAGAATAGGCTAAAAAAAAAAAAGGATCCCATCATCAACTATTAGTTCTGTGACATTCACCTCCATTTTCTCACTTATAAAATATGGATAAAAATAATGACAAGTTAGTGTTGCAAAGATAAATTTTGCTAATGTACATAAAAGACAATATAATGCCTGATATATTAAAAAGTCCAAAATATAATGATAGCTAACACTATAATCTGTTAACAGTGACTCACAACTGAAGTGATTTAAGTAGAAACTCCTGGGGGCAGGGTACCCATGTATGACTGGATAATACCACCAAGATGATTTTTCTATAGCACCCTAAGAGATGTCCCTAATTTGTTTTTATCTAGATTTCAGTCACTTATGCCTTTTACAGATCAAAAATACTATTTATTATTAGTAATAGTCTCTTAAGAATTAAAGCAATAAAAATACAGATTCCTATAGGAGATTAAAATACAGAAAAGTACAACAAAAGTAAAATTTACCTGAAACTTCACCTCACAGAGTTGGGTCATTACAAACATAATTGGTGGACATAATTCCAGATTTCTCTAAATCTACATTATTACACGTATATAAATATCTTAGAAAAGCCCTCTTGATTCCTGTATTCACTTAACAGTGAACAAATAATAAATAAATGCACAGCACTACTGTATTGATCCTACTTTATTTAGCCTCTCCTACCATAGCTCCTTAGGTTATTTTTCAACCAAAAGAGCTCTAGGACATTGTCAGGGAACTGTGAAGTCAGAAGGATAACAGCTGCTGACTTGCTTACACACTTAGAGGTTTCCTTCCTGACCTATTTTTTATAAAGAACTTCAATCAGAAATGAATATTAAATTTTGTCAAGCATTGAATTTTGCAAAAGTTTTAAATTTACAACTACTGAGATAACAACAGCATTATTCTCCTAGCATTATTAATATGAATTCTGTCAACAGGTTTCCAAATACTGAATCATCTTCACATTCTTGAAATGAATTTCATTTACTTGGAGTATAGTAATCTTTTAATGTTCCTCTGGATCCTATTCGCTAATATTTTATTTAAGATATAAGCAAAAATGTTTATACGTGACACTGACAGGCTGTATTTATTAGGTTTGTGTTTAGGATAGATTCTGAGTTACCTGTCTCACAGGGTTAGAAGGCTGTTGAGGAACTGCAGGAAGGGGAATGACATGGTGTGCTTTGCTTTCTAGAGGTCATTCTGATTGCTACGTAGATACTGGACCACAGAAACGTAAGACTGCAAGGAGGGACGATCACGTGCTTGTTTTTTCAGTAATCCAAGTACCCTGGATTAGAATAGCAGTGATAGAAACGATAAGAAGCAAAGTCAAGAGGCAGGAAATGGACTGCAAAAAACTCAACTGTGTGCACTGGGAGGTCAGGCTACTGTAGGATCAATAAACAGGAATGAGTGAAATGAATAAGCAGACCTGGAAGTTCACTGGGGAAGTCCAAACCCACATCCTGAAAGCAAGAGGGTCTGAAATCTTCCTGTCAGTTTGCATCCGTTCATTCGGCAGACCCAGGGAGACTGAGCTAGGGGGACTGCATCATCCTGTTCATCTGCCCTTCCCTCCCTGGCTAACTCTTCCCACAGCGTCTTCTCCATGAAAACAAGCACTACAGTTGACTCTTCTTTGAGAAAAGATGCCGGTCAGATGACTGGGACCAATGGCCAGTTGTGCTACTTCAAATTAGAGTTACAGGAGAGTCTTATTGTACTTCAATCTGAAATGTGTTCTGAAGGCAGCACTGATAAGAATCCAGCTATTCAATCAATAAATATTTATCATGCAACTAATATGTGCTATCCTAGGTGCTAAAGATATTCCAGTAAGTGAAATGGATAAAGTTCACACACCTAAGGTACTTATTCACAGTCCTAGGGCAACCTAAGGATGGACTGGAACTAAAATGCACTGACTGAATATTTATTATGTGCCAGACAACCTAATATTTCACTCTCTATCAAAGAGATAAAAATATGGGTCTGGCTCCATTTATGTAAAAAAAAAAAAGAGAGAGAAAACATATATGTGACTTAAAACTCAGATAATCTTCTATTTCTAACCAATTTTCAGGATTACTCAAAAATATCACCTTCACTCTATTTTTTTAAAAAGCTCAATTAAATTATTTAGAATATCTGTCTTGTCTGGTGAGAAATGGGACTTAAAAAAGATTTTAGCCTCTTGCTGATCAAGGGTCTGAAAAAATTCAATGAGAATCTGAAAGTAGATGAGAAGCCACATGCAAACTAAGTAACATAGTGTTTTATAATCTGCCCACATAAGCAGGTACAATGTTTGGAGCTGCACTATTCAGTAAAACAAAGTGGGCCACTTTTTCATTATTTACAAACAACAGAACACAGTTCATTGTGTGTGCTCAATATCTAAATTATACATATGTGGCATATATTAAGAAACTAAAGGGACTGTTTACAATCAAACACTTCCAAGAAGGAAAACTGTCCAACTGTCATTTAAGTCAACATACTACAGAATAAACACAATATTCGTTATGTTAACCAAAAGTAATGCAAACCTCATTTTAGTTTGCCTTAACTCATTCTTATCAATAAAACCTATGTTTCATCTTCAAGCCTAAATTTTATGGATACAATTTTGTTATGTTTTCCTAGTTATACAATTAGACAAATAGGAGTAAATCCTTGGAGATTCCATTTATTCCCAGTAAATGAAGCAAATCTCTAGTAATAAGCACTGATTGATCCTGACAATCACAAAGCATTTTTCTTCAAAAAAGCTCTGCTTTAAAGAAACACGCTTAATATATTCCCAACACTCATTTCTAGGAAGCTAAGCACAGAGAAGGAGCAGCAACAGCAGTCAGAACAGAGGCCTTGAACACAGTCTCCTTTCTTCCCAGCTGGCCAATCAATTTGCTTCTTTGCTTCTTTCAGCATTTGGACAGTGTCAAGGTCCTTTCTGCTTCCCCTGTCCCCTAAAGAATGTACTGCCCCCTCCTTTTAGGCAGACAAAAACGTGTATGCATGGCTTTTTCTTCCTTAATAGCAACCATCCTCTATGGACATAAAACAAATACACTAAACAACACTGAATATTATGTGTGAACTTTAATAAAAGACTAAATAGGGTATTTTCTTCTGTTTCCTTCTCTATGATTATAACATGTTAACTGCAAACTTATTAGAAAATTCAGGACAGTATTAAAGGAAGAAAGTGAAACTTGCCTGAAATTCTCCCACCTATAAATAAACCTTACTTAGAAAAACATATTCCCTACAGGGCTACTGCTATTCAACATGATTTTATTATCAATGTCAATACATTTGTATAAAATATTAAAGTACTTATGATTAGAACAAAGTATTTTCTCTAGACTTGAACTTCTCTTTTCCTAAACATATAAAGTACCTTTTGGGCAACAGTCTAAGACCAGCAGCTTTCAAACCTTCTTGAACACAACCCACAGGAAGAAAATCACTCATTATGGCCATAGTTAAACACATACGTACCTACACACATACAACTGAAACAAAAGCTACATGAAGCAACAACCTGCCTCAAGACATATGATGTACTCTGATATTTGCTCTGTTCTACTCTATTCCATTAAAAAAATTTTTTAAAGGCTGGTTGTGTTGTGTGATTTCCCAACTCACAGCTTACAACCTGCAATTTAAAAATCACTGACCTATAGGGGAAAATCCCTAAATTCAGTGATCCAGCTTTGAAAATAATTAGCTAAGTAACCAGAATCAGGTCATTTAATCTCTTTTCTTCTGAGTTTTCCACTTCCTTGTACAGAGCTCAGCAGTCAATAAGAAAATGAATCTAAGAATCCCAAGCAAACCAACTAATTATATTACTGTTTGCAAACTTTAGTATTAATAAGCAAATCTAATAAACCAGGTGATCTTTTACTCAAATAAGAATCAGATCAAAAACACCCCAATAATTCATCATGTTATGATAAGTAATTAGGTGCCTTCATAAAGTAGGCCCTATGATACTGAGTCAATGGCTCACTCTGAGATTTTGATCATACTGAACAGTTGCTAGGAAACCAACTCATCCTTCACCAAGCACAGTTAAACTCTCCCCCCACCACCAAGTGATTCCAAGTTATCCAATATAATCAAAATAAACTGCAAGGCAGCAGCACTATCAGATTTTTTTTAATAAGCCAGATTAAATAGCTCTGAAATAGCTCGAGCATTTTATAAACATGTTTATGCGATGGCCCACTGGGCTACTTTACCTCACATACTACACATGACAAGACATCCCCCTGGGATACTTCCAAAGGAAATCTCTGCAGACATTTATTTTTTAGGAAATTTTACTATGGCAAAAAACTGTGCAAAAAACAAAGAACCTATTTTGCAGTGAATGCCCTGTCACTGAGCTATACCCTCCCCCACTCCCTGCCAAAAGAAAATATTCTGAATTGTTTTAGGGCAGGAATGACCAACTTCAGATAGCTGTAATACTCCAAAACACTTCAAATTTCATATACAGCCTTGTAATTCAGCTTAAAGGAAAAAATTACAAAAGTTATCCATTTGGTGCAAGAGGATGAAAATATAGCCTATGTGCCTGGGAGCTCCAAGTTAATTACCACTATGATAAAATCATTAAAGTAGTAATTAAAATGAAATTTGGGGGGACAGTTGATTTTTTTTAAATGGAACACATTAATGACCATATGAGGACTGATATACACTTAATGAAAGTTAATGGCAAACAGGTAAGTCATAATAACTACTTCTCTACTCTCTACTGAATTCTTTAGGAAACAAGTCAAAAGCACAAGTCTTTAATACTTATTTAAATACAAGTAAATCATTTGATTTGACTGTAAGTCATTTCTGTTAAGTCTTATATAGCTGAATGAATATCTTCAACAAAATGCACAAAATTCAGCCAACAATGAATTCACTAGAAAATTTTAAAAGAACAACTATCAGCTAGAAATTAAAATACTGACATTGTGATTAGAAATGACCTGATCTGCTAAATGTAGGATTAAAGTGAAACATTGACGATGCAAGTTCAGAATAGTTGGAACGTACAGAAGAGAGGCATGCCCACCCCCACCCGATTAACAATTAAAGAATAATTCACACAGAAGGGACTTCCAGAAGTTCTGGAAAGAAAAAAGTGAGAGATGTAAATTAACAATGATGAAAATGTTCCACCTTTAAGAGTAAAGGAGAAAAATTGGAAAAAATAAATGACATAAAGTGAACATCAGAACAAACAGACAAAGGGCCAAGAAATAGGTCTCCCTAGGAGGAACACAAATCTGGGAGAAAGGAAGGGAGCGATGGACGAGATCAACAGATCACTGTCATTAGCTGAATGGTCTCTGAACTAACTGATAAGAGCTGAGTTCTTTTCATTGGAAAGGTGGCTGCTGAAAGGACTTAAAATGTGCTATGAATAGAAAAGAATTTTTTCTGCACTGTTTAACTGCACTAAATCATAGCAGAGATAAGAGGGAGTGAAGGGAAGAAGTGCAGCAGAGTCTGTGTGCGTCCCTAGATACGGACAAGTGTCAGGTAACGTCGGAGATAAGCTATGGGGAATAACCTTGGAGACCACTTTGCTTCTGTTACAGATGGGCTAGTTCGTTCATTCACCCCGTGTAACCAATACTGTATACATTACTGTGTATTCCACAGGCACTGGGAAGTCTACAAAGATACAAGAAGTCCGAGTCTTTGCCCTCAGGAACTTACCATCAGACTGAGGAGTACAATTACCCAACTAGTAAGCACCCCAGGGGTAGTTCAAAATAATGCTATAGGGCTTAGAAGTAAACATTCTCACTCTCAGCTAGTGTGACTGGGGTGGTGGATGCTAGGGGCTTTTCTGATGAGGTAGCAAGAGCAGAGCTTTAAAGGATGAATAGAATTTCAAATGCTGGAGATGAAGGGAGGAAGGCATTTAGACAGGCAGGACAACCTCTGGGTTGACTAGAAAATAAACATAAAGAATGAGATAAAAGAAAAACAGGAGACTGGAGCCAGACCATAGTGGTGTTTTAATCTTCAATTTGGCAGCATGCATACTAGTGAGAAGTGTTTTTCAAATTCTATCACAGAATTTTTCCTAGGAACAGAAAAATTACTGAGCTTGAAATTTCACAATTGCACAAGAAAACGATGACAAAATTTAGTGAACTGGCTGGACATCCTCAAATAGGTCACAATGGAGTCACTGGTGGTCACACCCTTGCCCATGTGCTTTAACTCAATCCCGGAGGGCTACATCTCAAAGGGGAGTTCAGTCACCACTGCTGGATCAAGCCTGGCTTCTACACAAAAAGGATCGAATATGACTGGTGCTTCAAGCTTTTTACTAGACTGGGCTCAGGAAAAAAACCACCAACCAATCGGGCTAATGGACTTCAAACTTGTCCTTATTTTGAGTTACTAAAACATATCGTTACTTGAAGCTTTACTAATATTTCACACTTAGTTTCTCTTTACAGTACATACGGCAAAAAAAAAAAAAACAAAAAAAACAACACCTTAATATTCCTTAGCTCAACAAAACCCTCCTATTTTATGGGGCAGGGGAGAATATGGACAACACAACCCTGAAATACCTTTTCCCATGTTGCATGGCATAGGATGGCCATTTTGGGTGTCACCTTGGCTGGACCATAGTGCCTACACATCTGGTCAAAGAGTATTCTGGATGTTTCTATCAAAGTGTTTTTGGGTGAGATTAACATTTAAACTTGTGGACTCCGAGTTAAGTAGGATCACCCTCCATAATGTGGGTGGGCCTCACTCCCAAACAAGAAGGAATTCTGCCAGTGGACTGACTCTGGACTCAATTGCAACTCTTGCCTTGGGTCTGCCAAACCTGCCAGCCTGACCTGCAGCTTCTGGGCTGACCCTGCCTTTACAACTGCAGGAGGGAAGTGCTTAGGAGAAATCTTACTCTCTCCACACAGACCCAACTCTCTCTACACAGACCCATCCTCTCTCTCCGGAGAACAATGATTAATACAGGTGGTAATGCCAGAACCAGGACTATAGACTGCTAGTCAAACAACTTTCATTTCCAAGGAGAGGAGAATACAGAAGAGAGGGGAAGGACGTAGTCCCAAAGAAAGAGTAAAGTTACCTTACACATACCACTGTTTTTACTTTTCTCTCCAGTTTACTTTGAATTCATAAATCATCTCATAAATACTGCATAGTTTTCCTTTCCAGCCCATTTCTTAGAACATTTGCACATGTGTACTTATTACTATATTCAGCCCAACAAGAGTTTCAGAATTATCAAGTCTCTATTTCCTGTGGAGGATGATAGACCTCAGTTACTGATTTGCTACTATATAATAGAACTGGACATGGCAACAACAGACTGGTTCCAAATAGAAAAAGGAGTATGTCAAGGCTGTATATTGTCACCCTGCTTATTTAACTTATATGCAGAGTACATCATGAGAAACGCTGGGCTGGAAGAAGCGCAAGCTGGAATCAAGATTGCCGGGAGAAATATCAAGAAACTCAGATATGCAGATGACACCACCCTTATGGCAGAAAGTGAAGAGGAGCTAAAAAGCCTCTTGATGAAAGTGAAAGAGGAGAGTGAAAAAGTTGGCTTAAAGCTCAACATTCAGAAAACGAAATGGCATCTGGTCCCATCACTTCATGGGAAATAGATGGGGAAACAGTGAAAACAGTGTCAGACTTTATCTTTTGGGGCTCCAAAATCACTGCAGATGGTGACTGCAGACATGAAATTAAAAGATGCTTACTCCTTGGAAGAAAAGTTATGACCAACCTAGATAGCATATTCTAAAGCAGAGATATTACTTTGCCAACAAAGGTCCGTTTAGTCAAGGCTACGGTTTTTCCCGTGGTCATGTATGGATGTGAGAGTTGGACTGTGAAGACGGCTGAGTGCCGAAGAATTGATGCTTTTGAACTGTGGTTTTGGAGAAGACTCTTGAGAGTCCCTTGGACTGCAAGGAGATCCAACCAGTCCATTCTCAAGGAGATCAGTCCTGGGATTTCTTTGGAAGGAATGATGCTAAAGCTGAAACTCCAGCACTTTGGCCATTTCATGTGAAGAGTTGACTGACTGGAAAAGACTCTGATGCTGAGAAGGATTGGGGGCAGGAGGAAAAGGGGATGACAGAGGATGAGATGGCTGGATGGCATCACCGACTCGATGGACGTGAGTTCGAGTGAACTCTGGGAGCTGGTGATGGACACGGAGGCCTGGCATGTTGCGATTCATGAGGTCGCAAAGAGTCGGACATGACTGAGCGACTGAACTGAACTGAACTGAATGATCAGTAGTGACAAAATTAACTTTTATTTATTAAATGGTAAAGTTAACTATACATATCAACCAAAGAACTCCATAACTCTATCAACTCAAATCAGTATTTCTATTAACAATAAAGCCAATTTTATCAAGCAAAAGCTTCAGTAACACTCTGGACTATTTTCAAATGGTGATTTTAGGGGATCTATGTTAATTTTCTACCTTGATATGAAGCTTCATGTGGCAAGTCAGCACCTTAACCAACTGATCCAATTCTTAACATTAAAATCTACCCAGATCGGCTAAGGCTGGTATCACCTCATTTCGTTTAAACCTGACTGAAAAGGAACAAAGATCATAATTAACTAGTAATTATACTGCAAATAATAACTGCTTGAGGAAAGATTTTTTAAAAAAGGTCATGTCATACAGCTTCTGAAGAATATTCTTCAGAGTACTTTTAATACTACATATATGAATATCTTATGTAGCTGTAGTTGAAAAATTATATACTATCAAACTCCAAAATTTGATTTTCAGTTGGCAGGAAGGTAGGCACAATTGTAATAAAAACTATGATTATGAATCTTTCCTTCAAGAACTGAAGAATAATTCAAGAGGCAGGAACCTGAACCAGTAAGATCCAGCCTAGGGGAGGAGGTTATCACTTCAATGAGAGAATGGTTTAGTGGGCCTGAGATGCACAGAAGGGTCAGGCGTTTGGAAAGAGCACTAAGAAGCCAAGCACAGACATTACAGGAAACCATGCTTCAAACGGGAAAGTCAAAGGAGGCAGCAGCAGACAAATAATTGATTACAGTTTAGAAAAGACTGTGGATGAACACACTTCTAAACAGATGGCAGTGGCAGGAGGGATTTGCTTCAGTGAATAGGAATATTTTACCCCGATACTGTTCTGAATTGCCAGTATCTGGTAATAATAAAGTGTCACTACTCTTAGTTTGTTTCATTATTACCATGCCCCCTGTCTCCCAGGGCACCACCAACACAGACTTCTGAAATAACCTGCTTGACAGTGTCTCTATGCCAACGACAACTGTTCAGGCTGTGTCAATAGAAAGAACTCTTCCAAAAGAAATCAGACTTCAAAACTATTTTCACTACTTTCATTATTTCATAGTGTAGTTAACACTAATGTAAGCAGTTCAGGTATATTATGGGGCTTCCCTGGTGGCTCAGATGGTAAAGAATCCACCTGCCAATGCAGGAGATGCAGGTTTGATCCCTGGATTGCGAAGATATCCTGGAGAAGGGAATGGCAACCCACTCCAGTGTTCTTGCCTGGAGAATCCCATGAACAGAGAAGGTACGTTATACATTAGATTATTGCATGGAGAATTCCATGGACAGAGGAGGTATATATTAATATAAAAATTAAATACTGGTTTAAAAATCAGTTTGTGTTCATCTAATGAACATACATATTTTAGTGATGAGAAAGTATTTAAATTAAAAATACAACATTATCTTAGCATAATTAAGGGAGAAAAGTGCCCTTTAACCAGACTCTATTCTTTTAAAATCATGAAAAATGCCAGGAGCTCAAAAGTAGTAACAGTTTTCCCCTAAGCTGACTCTTCTCAAAGCTGAAATTTACTTTGATTTTCATAAAAAGACAAAGAATTTTTCATATTTATGTTCTGTAAATTCACTGCTTGTAAATATCCTAATTCTATTAAAAGTAAAGTTTGCATAAGAGAAAAAGTTATTTCAACCAAACTTCTGATGTGTTACTGATCCTACTGTAAATGCTTTTTCTAGGCTTAAGAACTGGAGATAAAATAACTGCCACCAAATGTATTTCAAGGAGATTTACTGAAGACAGATGAAAGAACCAGAAACTAAAACACCTGACTGAAGGCAGAGACGAATGCATTAAACACAGAGCACTCAGCAAAGAGCACGCACGTGAGGGCAGAGCGGCTCCACCTTATCAGGATGGAGACTTCTCCTATGTACACATGTGATCAGAGACCATGCCATAGCTTCCAGCACTGTGTCTATAACTGCTTGAAATGAAGGCACTGCTACAAACCTCACTAGAGTCACTACATTTACAAAGAAAAGAATAAAAGCACAATGTAATTATGCAATATGAAAGGGGTAAACAGGAATCTGAAATTTAAATGATTTAAATATGTAAAGCTTTCATGAACAAGCACAATTTAATAAACAATTTCATGCTATACTTTTTTTTAAGGGCATACACTATTCTGCGATGTAAAATAAAGTCAATTTCTGAAGTCTTAAGAATTTAGTGTACCTTAACATGGCAAGGCTTCTTAATAATGTATTCAATCATGATTAATAAAGGCTATTGGCTAAGAGACTTCAATTAATATAGTGGGGTTCAAACAATAAGTAGTTGAACACTCCTCTTCTAATATTCAATTTCATATGCAGTAGGCTCCAAAGGTTGTATTTTCAAGTTATTCATAAATACACCAACTTCCAGAGTTTGTCTGGCATCTAATAATCAATGTAAAGCAAGCCAATGCTTTATTTACAGACTTAAAAGCTTAGCAAAACCATTGTGGCCTCTTTCACCTCTTAAGCACCAGCTAATGTATGTCCCTTAGCAGGAGACATCACACAGAAGCACAAGACTGGGCTAGTTTGGAGGCCATAGCACTCCTGCTTCCCCTGTAAGGTCTGCAGGCCTGTACAGCACTAACATCTAGATACATCACCCAACTCTTAAGTGCATCTTCCTAGCTTATACCTAACTACGTTTCAACTTACCAAATCCCTGTGCAACACCCAGTTAGCATGCAGGTAGTGGATCCCATCTAGAATCTGATACAATAGTGACTTCACCATCCCCCGAGGTAACTGAACTGGCTTCTTGTTTGCTTTAGAAGCTCTGTGAAACTTGATTATATGCTGAAAGAAAGAAAAATATCACCAGAAGCTTAAAAAAGAAAAGGAAAGATAGTTTGATAAATAATATTTTACTAACTGAAAAAAAAAAACCACTCAGGGATTTCCAAAGATACTGAAAATATCATTTCACATTCTGCTGGATAGCATAAAAAATCTTAAATAACTACAGCTAAAATGTCATTTCCTGAGCATGGGATAGGGCCTCAGAAAGTAAATGACAAAAAAGAAGTAGAAAGTAATGTGATTTTATTTTTAAAATATAATTAAAAATTACTTTCAGAGTTACTTGACCTGTTTATCTAGTGAAAATTTTCAAGAAACAAATATCTGTTATTTGGCAGTGAATAAAATGTGTATTAAATGAAAGAAAGAAAAAAAGAACAGAGAGTTTTGGCTGGTTGACATAGCATAGGTGTGGTACCTATTTACCACAACTGGGTCATAAAGAAAGCAGATGGAAAAATATTTCAATTAAGTACACAGAAGCACAAAGGAATAATATGTAAATAACCAGTACATATCTCTGGTCATATATAATATTTAGAAATATGAATGCTTCAAACGAGGCGGGGAAAAAACGGCCTTGAAACATCCAGCAAAGCCTTCTAGGTATAATGTTAGTGGACATCCAGTAAACATAATGCCACTTTATAAACAGAAAAATCATTTTACAAATAAATGTACCTCAACAGAAACAAGATCCAATGTTTCAAACTCTCGACAGATGTCTTCATTGTAATGAAAGCACTCAAACTGCAAGAAAATCTAGAAATCGGCTGCAGCTAACTCTGCTGTGTATACCACTGGGCACAGGCCTGAATCTAACACGCACAAGAGCAGACTCCTGGCCAGTATCTGACTGCATATTACGTATACTCTTGAACTTAGTAAAAATAATTAAAACAGGAGTGATTATTTTAATAGTATGGCTTTTAACAATATAGCTATTATTTAATAGTATAACGTAACTATTTCATTTCTCTTTTCTTAGGATATATAGAAGTAGAAAATGGGTAAGAAATAACTAGTGACTAATGAGTGAAGGAGTTTATTTTCTAAAGAAAAAATATAGAACAAAGGCCTATATTTGGGAAGGTAAAGGGTATCAGTTAGTACCTTTAGTAGTATGTAGTATGATTAATGTAGTATTGTAGCATGATTAATCAATTTAGTATGATTAATCTATCCTTTAGTAGCAGCATGATATTATTTTAATTTTCTTCTCAGTTATTTTTTTGAAGTACTTAAGAACAGACAAACAAAACGGAGCTATAGTAAGTCTTAATAATCTAGACTGTTTTGTCACCTATCCAAAGAAATGACAATCAAGTCACATCACCTTAAGAAGAACCAACAGCTCTCAGAGCTTTAAAAAAAAAAGTTAAAATACATTAAAAAAAGAAAATTAAAACCTGCCAGAGTAAGAATGAAAGGAACAAACACGCAAGGGAGGTAAGATAATCAGTTGATGCCATATACATTTCTTTAGGCAGTATTTTCATTAAGGTATTACAAATTACTTTTTTACCAAATTTTATAGCTACAAGAACTACAGTGGAGAAATTTCTTACCTTCACTTTTATTCCTGGGCTATATAACAAATATGCAATATGTATACCATAAGATTTCACCAACACCTAAGTAACTTTTTTAAATGACTTTTTTTTTGCCCTTTGCTGCCTTACCCCAGCTAATTCAATATTCCAATTAAAATAAGAAAATAAAATGGATAAGTAGTTTTAGTAAACTGAATCATCATTTGGTTTTTATTAAAATGAGCACTAGAAGTGCTTATTTGGCTTAAATGAGTTGATAAACCCAGTGGTGACTCTATGCACACATTCTGCTGTGCCGCTAAGTCGCTTCAGTCGTGTCCGACTCTGTGCGACCCCATAGATGGCAATAGCAGCCCACCAGGCTCCTCTGACCCTGGGATTCCCCAGGCAAGAATACTGGAGTGGGTTGCCATTTCCTTCTCCATATACACACATTACATGCAGCTCAATTTATTAAAGTATAATTATTATACCTACACATAAAATTAAATATTACATACCAGTTTTGCTAGAAACCATGTTGAATACAATACTATCTCCTATGCTCAACTATGTCTTATTACATACGCTAATCAACTAGCCTGGAAATTTTCTCATAAATTTGGATTATATAATTTGATTTTATATTACATCTGAATATGATGAGTGTTCAATACTGGCTACTCCAATTTAATGAACTTTTATTAACAGAATCCAAATTTGATTTGATTAGATTTCTTTTACAATAACAGAAACCAACAAAAACTATCACAAACCTTGGGCAATAGTCTCATAAAAGAGGGAAAATTTCACGTGTCTATTTTGTTTGAAAATAGTTCTTTCCAGGTAACTTATATAAATTGAATCAAATCACATTTAGTCATGTAAAATAGCAATCTACAAACAATACGAAAAAACGTTTTTTAAAAAATAAATCTGAAAACATATGAAACCAAAATAAGTTTCAATTTCTAGAGTCTGTTAAAATGACGGAAATAAGGATTCATCTGGAAATTAGCAAAAGAGTTTGAAACTTTCACTATTTTCAGAAGGTGAATTTCCTTTTACACAGTTTTATTGGGATTTGTGCTAGCTTTATTTCAAAATTTTGTACTTCCATTTATGAACTACAGCTGAATGAAAAGATATATTTTGAAGATTCTGAAATTGAGCCAGGACACTGTAATCCCTTGCATATATATTTTCTCTTTTTATTTAGTTCAATAAACGCACAGCCATGCTAATTCAGTAAGTATAGACAGGATGCAAAACACAGCAAAATATTTAAAGAACTTATTATGTATTAAATAGCAGAAAAATATATTTCACAATAGTGAAGTAGTTGTTAATTAATTAACTATACAATACTGGATATTATTTACTTGCAAAAAAGAGCAGTTAAAGTATTATCTTTTACAGATGGGGGAAGCTACCCCTTCAGAGTCATTAAGAGATTTGCCCTATGTCACATGACAAATAGGCCCACTAAATCTCAATCTGAGTGAGTGAATCTAAGTTGCTCAGTTGTGTGCGACTCTTTGAGACCCCAAGGACTCTATCTATCTATCTATCTAGTCCATAGAATTTTCCAGGCCAGAATACTGGAGTGGGTAGCCTTTCCCTTTTTCAGGGGATCTTCCCAACCCAGGGATCAAACTCAGGTCTCCTGCATTGCAGGTAGATTCTTTACCAGCTGAGCCACAAGGGAAGCCCAAATCTCAATCTAGTTCTCCAATTAAATACAACATACTCAGGTCCCTACACAAGGTATTATCACCTTCCCATCTTAGATTCCCTTTGCTGCAGAAAAAGAAATACGCTGCTTTTAAATCTTACAACAAAACAATTACTTTTTTTATGTTGTCAAAATCCACAGCTAGGAAACAATATTGAAGAGCTGTTTATACTCTTCAGATTCTTTTGTTCTCTGCAGCATGTCAAACTGATAAGAACAAAAGTAAAAATACAAAGCTATACTCTAGCCTTCATACTTTCTCAACTACATTCTGAGATCCCTTTTATCTTAAAATAATAACTCTAATACTACAATGAGCTCCCCAAATTGTCTCCAGTTAGTCCTGTTGATCCCCGACTGAAACCATGGCCCCACATCCACCACGGCGTGCCTTACCCAGAGGTCATGTTCGGCATAGTCAAACAGAAGCCACACTTTCCTGTCTGCATGAGACAGAAACACCTTTTGAAGAGAGATGACATTTGGGTGCTTAAGTTCTCGAAGTAGCTGCAAAACAAAGGGGAGTCATTAAAAATCTTTGTCATAAAAGTAACATGAAAAACCCCACACTGTTTGTAACTCAAAGGCAATACAAACCTAATGGTACGCAATCCTAAAAATCTAATAAATATCCATACAATTTTGAGATGCTCATACAAATGAATACAAATCTGTGGGCAAAAGATACTGAAAAGATTTAATTGTGTAAATCTGTCAGTTTTGTTGTTATTGTTCACTCAGCTTCCTTCTTTAATGTTTTTATTATGGTAAAATACATACAATGTAAAAATTACATTTTATGCTACTGATGAACCTATCTGCAAGGCAGGAATAGAGACTCAGACATAGAGAACAGATTTATGGACACACTAGGGACAGGGGAGGGTGGGCGAATTGAAACAGCAGGACTGAAACATATAAGTTACCAAATGTAAAACAGATAGCTAATGAGAAGCTGCTATGCAACACAGGGAATTCAACCTGGTGCTCCCTGATAACCTAGCGGGGTGGGATGGGGTAGGAGTTGGGTTCAAGAGGGAGGAAGTATATGGATACCTATGGTTGAATCACATTGATGTATGGTAGAGATCAACGTAATGGTGTAAAGCAATTATCTTCAATTAAAAATAAATATAATGTTAAAAGATGTTGTAAACATTTTTTTAATAAGTAAATTTTAAAGAAATTACCATTTTAACCATTTTTAAGGGTATAATTCAGTAGCATAAGTACACTCACAATGCTATGCAGCCATCCCCACCACCCATTTTAGAACTGTTTTATCATACTAAACAGAAATTCTGTACTTGTTAAATGATAACCCCCCACTTTTTTCTCCCTGTGAGCCCCTGGTAACCTCTATTCTATGTTCTGTCTCTATGAATTTGCCTATTCTAGGTGCCTCACATAAGCAGAATCATTCAGTATTTGTCTTTTTGTGTCTGGCTTATTTCACTAAGCACAACTTAGTCTTTAAGGTTTATCCATGGTGTAACATATACCAAAATTTCATTGCTTTTTATGGCTGAGTACGTTCCATTCCATATATACACATTTTGCTTATTCATTCATCAGCTAACAGTCACTGGTTATTTCCACATTTTGGCTACTGTGAATAATGCTGCTATGAACACTGGTGTATGAGTACTCAAATTCCTCCTTTCAGTTCTTTGAGTAAATACCTAGGAGGGGAATGGCGAGATCATATGATGACTCTGTGTTTAACTTTTCCAGGAACCACCAAACCGGTTTTGACAGTAGTTTCACCGTTTACATTCCCATCAGCAATGTGTTGAGAATTCCAATTTCTCCACACCCTCATTAACTTTTATTTACCTTCTAAAATTTTTTATAATAGCCACGTCCTAATAGGTATGATGTGGTATCTGCTGTGGCTTTGATTTGCACTCCTGAATGACTCATGGTGTTAAATATCTTTTCATGTGCTATTGGTATATCTTCTTTGGAGAAATGTCTATTCAAGTCTTTTTCATAATGTCTATTCAAGTCCACTGCCTATTTTTGAACTGGGTCTTTTGATGTTGTTATTGAGTTGTATTTTTTTAATTTAAATTTATTTCTTTTAATTGGCTAATTACTTTACAATATTGTATTGGTTTTGCCATACATCAAGAATCCGCCATGGGTGTATCCTGAACCCCCCTCCCACCTCCCTCCCTGTACCATCCCTCTGGGTCATCCCAGTGCACCAGCCCCAAGCATCCTGTATCATGCATCGAACCTGGACTGGCAATTTGTTTCTTATATGATATTATACATATTTCAATGCCATTTTCCCAAATCATCCCACCTTCTCCCTCTCCCACAGAGTCCAAGACTGTTCTATACATCTGTGTCTCTTTTGCTGTCTCACATACAGGGTTATCGTTGCCTTCTTTCTAAATTCCATATATATGCGTTAGTATACTGTATTGGTGTTTTTCTTTCTGGCTTACTTCACTCTGTATAACAGGCTTCAGTTTCATCCATCTCATTAGAACTGATTCAAATGCATTCTTTTTAGTGGCTGAGTAGTACTCCACAGTTTTCTTATCCATTCATCTGCTGATGGGCATCTAGGTTGCTTCCATGTCCTGGCTATTATAAACAGTGCTGCGATGAACATTGGTGTACATGTGTCTCTTTCAATTCTGGTTTCCTCAGTGTGTATGCCCAGCAGTGGGATTGCTGGGTCATAAGGCAGTTCTATTCATTCTTGTAAAAGAAATGTAAAAGAAACTAGAACACTTTCTAACACCATACACAAAAATAAACTCAAAATGGATTAAAGATCTAAACGTAAGATCAGAAACTATAAAACTCCTAGAGGAGAACATAGGCAAAACACTCTCCGACATACATCACAGCAGGATCCTCTATGACCCACCTCCCAGAATATTGGAAACAAAAGCAAAAATAAACAAATGGACCTAATTAAAATTAAAAGCTTCTGCACAACAAAGGAAACTATAAGCAAAGTGAAAAGACAGCCTTCAGAATGGGAGAAAATAATAACAAATGAAGCAACTGACAAACAACTAATCTCAAAAATATACAAGCAACTCCTGCAGCTCAATTCCAGAAAAATAAACGACCCAATCAAAAAATGGGCCAAAGAACTAAATAGACATTTCTCCAAAGAAGACATACAGATGGCTAACAAACACATGAAAAGATGCTCATCACTCATTACCAGAGAAATTCAAGTCAAAACCACAATGAGGTACCATTTCACATCAGTCAGAATGGCTGCTATCCAAAAGTCTACCAGCAATAAATGCTGGAGAGGGTGTGGAGAAAAGGGAACCCTCTTACACTGTTGGTGGGAATGCAAACTAGTACAACCACTATGGAGAACAGTGTGAGTTGTATTTCTTTATATAATCCTTTAGCAGTATATGATTTACAAATATTTTCTCCCATTCCACTAGTCGTCTATGTTTTGACATCACACAACAATACTCTTAAATCTGTAGTTTGTAATTCTTTGAAAAACTAATTATAGTTGTCCCTCAATATCAGAGGGGGTCTGATTCCAGGACATCCCAATACCCTCCCCCCCGACATGGGTACCCAAATCCCCCAGTGCTCAAGTTCCTTACGTAGAATGGTACAATATCTGCATATAACCTATGCACATCCTCCCATATACTTAAAATCATCTTTAGATTACTTAAAATATCTAATACAATGTAAACACTACACAAATAGTTGCTGGAGTATGGTAGATTCAAATTTTGCTTTTTGGAACTTTCTGGAAATTTCTTCTCCCTAATATTTCCTATTTGCAGTTGGTTGAATCCATGGACACAAAGGGACAACTGTAACAGCAACATTAGAAAATACAACAAAACAACATTCATCACCACTGAATACCAGATGAGAATTAAGATCTGTAATTCTGTGAAATACAGTACCTATTTTCCTAGGTATTTACATTACAAAGTTGATTAAAATTTTATAAACGTTTCATAAAATAATAAAGAGCTTATACAAATAGAAACAACCAAGTAGAACACACTTTCAAGGGCTTATTAACCCTTGTCATCTCCTAGAAGGACATTCTTCTATTTAAAACCTTTTATCTCCTTATTTTATCTTCATTTAGCAACCCAAGTAGCCCTAATAAACCATCAGGATTCCCCCTCCACCAAGTAAAAACAAATAAAACAGCAACAATAAGAAAAAACTTCTCATGAAGCATGATATTCTGTCTTTATCAGTTAGAAATGATTTACACCATGCCCTACAAATGTGTTCCAAAGACATGACAGATCTGTGAGAAAGTTAAGGTCTTAGAACTTAGGACTTCAATATCTTTTATAAGAATACTGTCACCAAAACAGGCATCAAGTAAATGTAATGTTAATAATTTATCAGGGGCTCTGAAATGAATTCACAAAAGAAAGACTATGAATGGACTATATATGAAGTCATTTAAATGAACAATTATTCTTTGGAAAATGATGATTATTTTATTTAGGAACAAGATTAAATTCAAGTTATATAGTTCTACTTTTAGAACAAAACTTCAAACTTATGAAACTCTAGAGATTAAATACAAATTCCCTGAAACTTAAGGCCAATATCTAAAACTATGTGCTAATTAACAAACAAGGCCAAGAATCTGATACAGGAAAGCCGGGACTTTGGGGTCACTAGGGACCAGTCAGCTGGCTGAAGAGGGGACCTAGCGCTAAGTTCATCTCAGTTCTGGGTCAGAGTTTTCTCCATTACCTCACAACTGGAACACACTTCTCAGCTGGGCAGCTATTTCAAATCCTCTCTGGAAACCAGCAGGGTGGAAATTATAACAGACAAACTCCAAAGCTTTGGCAAAAGCTCTCTCAAATTATTACAAATCTACATATAAGTAGGTCATTCTTAGGTGTAGCCTGAATCTCACCTCTGAGATGAGGTTGAGTTTCTGTACTAAAAAGATAACAGCAGCAATCATTTTACTGAGCTCTTCTCAGGTGCCAAGAATGGGACTAAATATGTGACATGCACTATCTCGCTCCATCATGAATTACCCTATGAAATATTTATACTGCTGCTGTTTTACAAAGAGGAAATGGTGGTATAAGGAGATTAAATAATTTGCTCAAGGTCACATTCATAAGTAGTGGTTAGAATCAGGATTTAAATGCTTTCAAAGTTAATTAATTAATTTCTAAAATACAAATCCAAAACTCTGTGGTCTAATACCAACACCTCCTAAGACCTAGCCCCCAGAGGCAGTAATTCTCCTTCATCCAGAGACACAGATATTTTAAATATATACTAGGCTATGAACTGGACAGTGACAGGCACTGTGTTTTGATTATCACAGGACTGCTAGTTTCAAGCACACTGCCTGGTACTTGAAAGGTACTCATTAAACACCTGGTGAATATATGAATAACTGAACTCATGAACAAACAAAATATACCAGCTAAAGGCATCGTCAAACACACCCCTTGGCTTCTGAACTGTGGACTAACATCAATGCTTTCATCAAAAAAATCAATTCACTTCTTTTTTTAAGAAAATCCATCTGATTGGTCAAATATTAAGTCTTTGAGGGCAATGATTTTACTAGTGAGTAAGTATGATTATCATAGTAGTAATAAAAGTGTTACGGACTTAACTGAGTTTGTGTCTGCAAATTCTTGTGTTGAAGCCCTAATCCCCAGGCCCTCAGAATGACTCTATTTGGAGATAAGACCTTAGTAAAACGAGGTCAGTAGGATGGGCCCTAATCGAATCAGAATGGTGACCTTATAAGAAAAGGAGATCAGAACGCAGAGAGAGATGACCTCATGAAGAGGCCACAAGAGGGTGGCCGTTTGCAATCCAAGGACAGGTCTCACAGGAAGCCACCTCTGCAGGCACCCTCCCCCACTAAGAAAATAAGGTTCTGCTGTTGAAGTCCCCCAGTCTGCAGCATTCTGTTGTGGCAAACTAGTACAGTAAGTAGCTATTACTACTGAGTACATACAACATGCTCTCCTGGGAGCTGGGTCACTGAGGGACTGGAGCTGGCTGGAGCTGAGTCTCTGTGAGGAGCAGCCTCTAAGTAAATATTTACACTTGCGCACTTCCAGGGAGCTGCACCACATTTAGCAGGGCTCATTTACCCAACACCTGCCACACACCAGGCCCTGTGGTAGGTGCTACACAAGATCCCGGGATATAAAATGTGTTGAGACCTTCCACAGAAGTCCTCTGGCAGCAGATAAATTCAAGTGGGCAGGCCATCTGCACGCTGTGGCTGCCGCAGTGACGACTGGCATCTACAGGAGCCAACAGGTACCCAGAGCTCACCGTGCCCTGAGAAGTGACCAACGCTCCTCATGCACAGAAACCCTATGAGATACCACTGCTCTCATTTTACAGAGAGGAAACTATAACAGGGAAATCAGATAACCTGCTTTGGGTCCTACAAGCCAGGTAAGTGGTAAAGCCAGGGTAACAAGTGAAGTGAAAGTCTCTCAGTCGTGTCTGACTCTTTGCGACCCCATGGACTACACAGTCCGTGGAATTCTCCAGGCCGGAATACTGGAGGGGGTAGCCAAACCCTTCTTCAGGGGATCTTCCCAATCCAGGGACAGAACCCAGGTCTCCTGCATTGCAGGCAGATTCTTTACCAACTGAGCTATCAGGGAAGTCCAAAGCCAAGATAAGAGCCTGGGTAATCTGGGTAGGGTCTTAACCACCCTCTGCAACCCTGTGAGGCGGTGAGCTACGAGAGGAACAAGGAGACCAGCAGTGGGGGAAAAAACTAGTCATCAACAATAAACCATCTGGAAAGCCTCACATATTTAAAAATTAAACCATATATTTCTAAATAACCCATGAATAAAAGAAAAAACTCACAAAGAAAATGGAAATTGTACTAAGTGATGATAATAATACAATGTGACAAAATTTGTCAAGAAAAAATGAAGAAAATCATAGCTAAGGGGCAAATTTATAGTCTTAATCACCTTATTAGAAAAGAATAGTTTTTAAAAAAATCAATGACCTAATGGTACACCTTAAGAAGATAAGAAAGGCAGGCCAAAAGTAAGTAGAAGAAATAATAAAGTTTAAGAGGAAAAATCAATGACACAGAGAACACAAATACCAAGTCCACAATGAAACAGAGACACCACTATAGAAGCTATATTTATGAAAGACAGTAAGAGGATATTCTTAACCTTGTGCCAGTAAATTCAATAACTTAAAATGAAAAATTACATAAAAAATACAACTTAAACACTAAACACTAAATACTAAATGTGAAGATATATGGTTTGTGAATTCTGTCCAGCATCTGAGGAAAAATAACTGCTAACTGCACGGAAACTATCAGAATACAGAGGATGAAGAAAGGCTGCCTGACATGCTCTGTGAGGACGGCCCCACTTCAATACCGAAGACAAAGGCAGTACAAGAACGATAATCAGAGACTAACATTCTTCAGAAGACCTAACACTCCTTAACAGCACACTGGTAAACCAAATCAAGTGATATATGTAATCAAGCAGGGATTATTTCAAAAATGTAAAATTGGATAAATATTAGGAAAGTAATCAATGCAGTCAGCCAATATAACAGTAAGAGAAGAACTATACAGTCATTTCAGGACATGCAGAAAAAAAGCATTTGACAAAATTCATTACCATTTACAAAAAAAAAAAAAGAAGAAGAAGAAGGAAACTTCCTAAAGCTTGGGTGATGATATCTATAAAAAGCCTATAGCTAGCATTTAACTTGATGGTGAAACACTGAAAACACTTTCCCCCAAGACTGGGAACAAGTAGTAAGATGCTGGCTCTTACCACTATTCAACATCTTCTGAGAGGTTCTAGCCAATGCAACAGGAAAGGAAAAAAATACAAGCATATAGACAGAAAGAAGTAAAGCTATTCCTATTTATAGATGACACAATTATTTATGTAGGAAATTCCAATATATCACCAAACCCTACCAGTGAATTTAGAAATATAATTTATATAATATATAGCATTTAGGGCTTTCTTTGTGACTCGGTGGTAAAGAACCCGCCTGCCAATGAAGGAGACATGGGTTAGATCTCTGGCCTGGGAAGATCCCACATGCCGCAGAGCAATTAAACTCGTGCACCACAGCTACAGAGCCTGTGCTCTAGAGCCCGAGAGACACAACTGTTGAGCCCGCGTGATGCAATTACTGAAGCCTGTGTGCCCTATAGCCTGTGCTCCACAACAACAGAAGCCACTGAGGTAAGAAGCCCATACACTGCAACCAGAGAAAAGTCCAGCACAACCCAAAATAAATAAATAAAATTAGATATACAAAAAGGATGAAGGAAATACTCAGAAGAGGTATACGTAAGTGGTAAATCAGATAAATCTAAATAAATTTGATTTTAAAAAACTTATAACATTTAAAAAATCAATTCTAAGTACAGAAGCAAAGAAGTAGAAGTATTTTTAAATAATACATATATAGTACAGAAAACATAAAATCCTTAGGAATGAACTTAACAACTATGTAAAGCCTCCACACTAAAAAACTATAAAACATTGTTGACAGAAATTTCTTAAAAACGGAAAATACACCTTCTTAAGATTCATGGCTTGAAAGTTTCAGTATTATTAAGATATCAGTTCTCCCTGAACTGATGTAAACCATAATCTCAGCAGGCATTTTTTAGAAATAAAAAATGACTAGCCAGTTCAACAATGTATATGTTAATTCAGAGAACCTAAAATAGCCCAAACAATCCTGAATCAAAAGAATAAAGCTGGTGGCATTATACCACCTCACTTCAAGTCTTGATGTGTGTGATGCAGAGTGATCTGGAATCAGCCATGGAGAGACAAAGAGATCAATGGAACAGAATGGAGACCAGAAATAGTCCAACACTTACAGTCATTTCAGTTTTTACAAATATGCCAAAGGAATTCAATGGGAAAGAGTCTTTTCAAAAAATGAGGCTACAATTGTACATTCACATGGAGAGAGGGGAGGAGACATTCAAGCATTACATCAGACTACAAATAGAAATGAAGATCACAGACTTACAATAAAAGCTAAAATTGCAAGGCTTTAGAAGAAAACAAAGGGAAATATCTTCACAATCAGCAAACAGACGAAGATTTCTTCAGCCAGACACAGAAAACAAGTCATAAAAGGAAAAAACTAGCAAATGAGACATCATCAAAATTAAAAATTTCTCCTCACCTTAGGTAGAAGAACGACGATCAAGTACAATAAAAATAAGGAGTATTCCTTATTGTGCTTAACTGCATTTACACTTATCAACACAGATAAAAAACTAAGAATGTTTCTGAAATGAATGGAGTATTGATTTAAAAACTTTTTGTTGATGAATAATAAAGACAGAGGAAAGCACATGAATGGTAAATGCACAGCTCAGTGAGTTTTCACATGTGAAACCCGCATGATCAGACCCAGGGCAAAACCAAGAAACAGAACATCACTAGCATCCTGAAAGCTCCCTTATCTGTCCTTCTGTTCCCTCTCTGCCCCTGCGAAGGTCATCACTATCCTGATGTCCAACAGCACTCACCATATTGCAACGGATTTTAATTCTTTACAACTGACTGGAACACAGAGAAGAGTAGAAGTCGAAGCACTGACAGTTAATGAACAGATATCTTACCTCAAGATTCAAGAGTATGAGAATTTTATCAATGAAATGAAACACAGTTTTCATTACAGCATACCTTTGGTTAAGAACGCCCTCCATCTCACTCCTATTCTTCCCTTGTGGAGATACTTACATGGCCTCCAAAATCTGAAACCCTCCTCGATTCTCTAGTTATGTATATATGCCCTTTTCCCAGTCACTTCTATCATAGTGCCTGCTACACTGTTCCTATAAGAGTTATGAGGTCCTTTCTCATCAGTGTGTAAACACTTAAGGCCAGGGTTCTAGACTTTTCTAAGTTTCTATACTTTAACTTGGTCTAGTTGCTGTCAACATGACACAAAATAATTGACTATTAGTTGAAAACCCAATGGTAAAGAAGCTGTTAAATGAGTAAAATTATTTAAGTTAATACCTCCAGGCCATAACAGCCTATATCTGTAGAAAGAGGGCTGAAAGCAATAAAAGTGAAGACTATTATAATACATATTTTAGAATATGCTGACTAGAGACTGAAAAGATAAGTCTGGACCCATAGTTTCCCAATAGTAAAAACTGAAGTAAAATCTCACTTTAAATGTATGAATAATTATTTGATAATGCATTAACATGACGAATATTTTCCTTTGGAATCAAAATGAGATTTTAATTACCATATGGCAATGATATGCTTCCATAAAAGGGGGTATATAATTTCACATATGCAAAAGAACAGACAGAAACAGTGAAAATCAAATAATCTCATTTTAAGTTCATAAGTAATGTCAATAACTTCATCTTATTAAAATAGAAACATGAATTTTATATGAACTAACATATAATAAATACTTTTATTACACACAATGAAATAAGAATAACTGGATCCTTATCTATTTAGTGACATTTTTTGGAAAATATATATATATTTATATAAACAACTGAGACTTAATCCGAAATCAATTAATTTATATAGCAATTTTTGCTAGAACTACGTAGCATCTTTACACTTTTCTATTAATAGTTGATATGAAAAATACTTAACTTTCAATTAATGGGTGTTTGTGACAAATACAGTTCAGTGACTTTTATAATTGATATGCATAAGACAGTTGATAATAATGATGATAAAAAAGAGCTTCACTTACTGCTATTTCTCTACATGCCGACATAGAGATCCCAGTTCCTTCTATTTGTTTTAAAGCATAGTCTTTATCATCTTTCCTGTGAAAACAAAGTGATTTTAATATATAAATAAATCTAAATGTACATACATTTTAATATATATAAAGAAATAGGAATCACATACACTTTGACACTCTTCATATATAATCACATAATTTCACATGGGAAAAACTTTTTAGATAATCCAGCACAATTACATTATTTGATGAGGGAAGTTATATTCAAAGGAATAAAAAGACCTGTCCAAGGGTCTATGCTTATTTGCACAGAAGAGAAAGAAGATTCCAAAATGAAGCTCCTGACTTCCAACAAGTAAGGTTCTTTCTGCTCTAATATGTATACACTTACCTGTGTGTGTGTGTGTACATGTACACAATGCACATAAAGTATAACTTGCTTTCTTAAAACCCACTCAGATATTAAGGGGTCAAAAAAGTTAAGACATGAATGCATCTCTCATGAAGTACAAAATGGTTATGATTTAAAACATGTTATAAGTTCATATCCCCAAATACCTTCAAAGAGATTCACTCAGCTTGTGTTTGCTGAGCACTCACTGCCTCTAGAACTGGGGACTGACTGGGGTTCCTACCTCCACGGTGGAGCTTTCTGTGTACCAGCGGTGAGAGGTAACTAACCGACCCACCACAAGATATGTGCTAAGGTGCAACCGCAGAGGTGACCCAAAAGTCACGCTGTGGAGACCCAAGCCAAGTCTCCTCAGGAAATCCCAACTAACCAAGGCCTGAAAGACAGTCCGACCTTCTGGACTAGGGACCCTTTTTCTCTCTTGGGTGTCACTGAAGACCCTGAAGTGGTTCTATCAATATTAACCCTCTTAGAATTTAAAAATGGGAACTGTTAAAAACACAGCCTACAAAAGCACATACCCACTAGCCACCAGAGCAACGGCATCATCACCTGCCTCGTCACCTTTGAGAAAAAGCCACTGTACACTCGTGAGAATCAGAGTGAGGAAAAGCACAGAATACAGCGCTGTTATGAAAACAGTGTTGACCCTGCAGATCCTTTGAAAGGATTTAGGGGACACCTACGGCTTCCCAGATCACACTCTGAGAACTGTGCTGTGCGTGTTAAGGGGGAAACACAGTGTGCCTTATCACCTGAAGGGAGGGAAAAGCATTTGAAAAACAGTCACATTAAATAACTGGAAATGAAGCTGGGGATATAATTAGGAACCACCAGATCATACGAGTCTTTTTACTCCAAGAACAAGAGGAGGCGCTCCATTCAAGATTTTTAAACAGGAGAATAGCAATCATCCTTTGGGGAAAACATCTTTGCCTACCTTTTTTGAATGCTGGGTGGGTGGCGGGGAAAAGGACAGGAGGCTGAGAGATCAGTTAAGTCAACAGTGTCAGAATGACTCAGGTGAGAGGTGATGCTGGCTGCTGCAGAGGAGATGGCTAGAGCCACATGAGGCAGCACCGCAGCCCACAGGACAGAATCCTGGGGGTGAGAAAGGAGGAGTCGTCAAAGATGATGACTCCCACCTCAGGGAATAGGCTAACAGCATCATTCACAGGAGGTCAGAGGGAACAGGAAGATGAGCGCTCCAATGTGTGCAGGCTGAGTCTGATACTTGTGAGACACCTACGTGGGAAGGGCAAGCTGAACAGTCCCGTGCAAAGAGAAAACTGAAGATATTAGAGTATACATACCATCATCCAAGTCAGGAGAGTACATGAGGGGAGATCAGAGACTAGGAATGGCAAGAAAAAAAGAAATTCAGAAATGGGCAGAATAGTAAACAGTATCCAAAGCTGCAGAGAAGCCTAGTAAGGTGAGGACTGAGCAGCCTCCAGTGAATTTAGCAACGATGAAGTCACTGAGGGATGCTGGACTAGGCAAAAATAGCTTCGGTGACGCAGCAGCAGAGTCTACACTGCAGAAGGCTGAGCAATGACTTGGGCATTAAGTCAACTGAGACGTAGGTGAGTCTTTGAAGGTGAAAAAATAAGGCAGCAGCCGGAGTAGTACACAAGATTAAACATGTTTTAAGATGTAAGAGACTCAAGTATGTTAAGTACTGAGAGGAAGAGCCCAGAGAAAAGGAAATGAGAGGGGAAAAGGAGAAAAGCAGAGCCTGAAATGCTGGGGGTGCAGTGCGGGGGAGGGGAGGAACTAGACTGCAAGCGAGGTCAAATGCTTCTCCATCATGTCACTAACAGGAAGGCCAAGGAGGACACAGGTGCAGAGGGGTGGGTTCAGAGGCAAAAGCCAGGGGGTTCTCATTCAGATGGCTTTCATATTTTTCTGATGTTGGAAATGAGGTCAAATACTAAAAGAAAGGGTAGGGTGATAGAGCTGGTGAAAAGACTGAAGGTTTGACTGAACAAAGGGGTAACTTCTTAGAAAATTAATTAATTTTATTTAACACTTTATTATTTTAAATTATTAAGTTTGCTTGGCTTTATCTTTGCTTACATATTTACACCTTTAGTTGCAAAAACAAATCCCAATGACATTATTTTTCTGAAAAGAGATTTGTTTTATGACAATTAGATCTACAAGTACTTTCTAGCAAGCACACAAATGGGCACACATTACATTAAAAATACATTAAGAGTATCTGTACTTAATGTTCACCAAGTTGGAATGATGTCTGAAAATTTAAAGGGGGCATTAAAAGAGAGTGACACAAAAACAAAATGAAATTGGGATCAGAATAAATCCACCAGGGATTAGACAGTTTATGTGCAAGGTACTAATTTAAACAGATGGTCAACCCAGGAATGTAACAGGTTGTTATATCTACTGCTGAGGATGACTTCTAAACTAGAGCCCTCTGTGGAGAGAATGAGCAGTGAGGAAGGAAAAAAACCAAAGACTAACTCATTCACCCTCTTAACAACCACCTCTGGACTTTCTTTTCTTTAAAAACCGCGTTGTGAAAATTTCTTTAAAATGAACTAAAAATTCTGAATCTGCAATCAGTTCTCTCCCTCACCCCAAGTAGTTACATGTTTTATCTTTTTAAAAAGTTATGAGAAAGAAAGGTAAATGGGAGAATACTTAAAAAAAAAAAAAAAACACCTCAAAAGATGTGTGATTATCAAAAAGGCAACAACCTTTTAAAACTTACCTAATTACCATCATAATATAACAGTACTTGGTGATGTGCGGAGCACACTTCTTTAACCACAAAGGCACACTAGAGAGGAAAAGGAGTCACAATCTAGTCGTAGTAGTCAGACTATCAATAATAACTGCAGTACAGGGCTCTATATAAAGTACTATAAACACAGGGGATGTTCAGCTATACCTTGAAGGGTTGAAGGAAAGCTTCTGCAAGAGTATACTTAACCAGAAGGTCTTAAGACTAAAGAAGCTTGTCAGGAAAGGAAAGAGGGGTTGGGGAAAGAAATGAGTAGTTACATGAGACACCCTAGGAAGGTGGAATTGCATGAACAAAAATACTGAGGCACAAGCAGGGTCTGGTTGCTTGGAGAAGAGCAAAGATGAGCAGCAGCTGTGTAAAATCATGAAAACATGTGGACAGCCCTGAGGTCTGCCTGCTTTCAGAGGCAGGGTGGGAGCAGAACTTTCATGTCAGCTGCCTCCAAAGGGTGCAGAGTATGTGTGCCTCACCTCGAGGAGTGTACAAAACAAATGAGGATGACAAGAAAACATTATTACATTTAAAGATAAGCAAACAAACCTAGAGAAAGTGTGTCATGTGACATGACCAAAAAGAGGAGGGTACAGCCATGATGAACACTTGCCTTTAACAGATGTGGGGGGTGGGGATAAGTTAATGGCTGCAAAAGAGTGCTTACACAAATGAGCAGTGTTTTGGTAAAACAGAGTACTGAACACACATATCAAACTTGACTCTGCTCCAACACCCTACTAAAACTATGGAAAAGGCACAAACTTATAAGGAAGAAAAATGGGAGAGAAGATGGCATAGAAATTTGGAAACTAGAACCAAAGTGGACAAACAGTAACGGATGACAAGGATCCAAAAAAAAAAATGGAAGAAGCTGATAGAAAGCTGAGCACCAACTGGATTTTCAGAGTCAAATCCTCAAAGCTGAGACCTGAGACGACAATAACCCTCTGGAAGCAGAGCTGGCTAGGCAGAAGATAAACTGAGGAGAGAGCCTAAGAAACAGCAGTAAAACACAGAGAAATGCTAAAGAAACACAGAGAAATCAGAGAACCAGTCCAGGGAATCTAAATAATTAGGAGTTTCAGAAAAAAAAAGAACAGAAAAGAGAGGCAGAAAACTTACAAAGTAATTCAAGAAAACTCCGGCAACTGAAGGACAGGATTTGTAACACTGCAAGGGTTCAATGAGTTCCCATCACAAATGACTGAAAGCCCACCCACATCAAGACAATATTTAGGTATTTCAGAAAAGTGGAGACAAGTGGCAGATTTTACAAGCGTCCAGTGAAGATGGGTAATGGGCCACCTAAAAAGGATCAATGTTATTCAGCCACGAGAAAGAAGGAAATCCTGCCACTTGTGATAACTCGGATTACGTGTGGATCTTGAAGATACTATGCTGCTTCTGCTGTTACTAAGTCGTTTCAGTCGTGTCCTACTCTGTGTGACCCCAGAGATGGCAGCCCACCAGGCTCCCCTGTCCCTGGGATTCTCCAGGCAAGAACACTGGAGTGGGTTGCCATTTCCCTCTCCAATGCATAAAAGTGAAAGTGAAGTCACTCAGTCGTGTCCGACTCCTAGTGACCCCATGGACTGCAGCCTACCAGGCTCCTTCGTCCATTGCCTTCTCCAGACACTATGCTAGGTGAGATAAATCAGACAGAGTATATCACTTACATGTGCAGTCTCCTGTAAATAGAGAAAGCAGAAGAGTGGTTACCAGGGGCTTGGGGACTGGGCAGGTATTGTTTAAAGGTAAAACTTGCAACCAGCAGATAAAAAAAATCCTGGAGATCTATGCACAGCACAGTGTACTATAAACTTCAAAGTTGCTAAGAGACTATATCTTAATTACTTCCATCACAAAAAAAGAAATTATGTGATGTAATAATTCTGGTTAACATAATAATTTTCCAGAGCTGTTCAACCTTATTACTGATGTAAACAACTATCTTCCCTTGCCAGATACTTAACCAGCTCTACATGCTCTCAGATTAGGTGTTTGGCTATTTCTGAAGAAACATTAGGGAAAGACTATACTTGAGCTCCCGTGGAAATGGCCTTGCCATGTTCTGCAGTAAAACTTCTTGGATCCACAGCTCTCAATAATAATGACAGACCACTTCCTCAAATTATTGGAAGACTGTCCAGCTAGAGACCCCAAATTGAGGATTCCTAAGAATCGTCAAGAAGACAATCTCAGAATGAGAAAACTTCTACCTGAGACCTTTAGATCAAGTGGCCTGAAAGAGACAGCTTCCACCCTCAGGAATTACAGAACAAAATCTAAATAGTTAGAACCAAAGATTGTCAGGGTTTAATCTGCATGCTCTCTTTTTCAGTTCTTTCCCTTCCTCTCTGCTGCTTTAAACTTCTGAATTTTTAACAGACACTTATTGTTTCTAACAATGATACCCATAATATTGCTCTTTGCACCCCGAGTCACTCCTTGCATGAGTCTTATTCCTGGCTACAATTTGCTCAGAAGATCACTAAAATTTGCAAATAGGCCAACTGTTGAAATTGTAGCCATTCTTTTGGGTGCAACTCAGCTCACTCTAGTTCTTGGGTACTCAAGTACTAAGCAACTCTTTCAAATAGCCAACTAAAAACAGTAAACAAGACAAACAGCCCCTATGATGTCAAACCTAGGATAGTTTGTCTATGCCCAAACCACACTTGGGTCCTTGGTGCTTGGATTACAAACAGTTAACAATCTCTCTGGATTTGCCAGTGCGCTAGCGCTCAGATGCCATCTCCAGAGTCTTCCAGTGCACAGCCACTTAAGCTTCAGAGGGCTCGATAACTAACCTTACAACAGAAAGTATTCATAAAATATTGACTTTGGTTAACAGTAACTGAGGCTTTCCGAACAGTCTCCTGGTCAGCAGAATCCCAGCACAGAGGAGAGCTGGATTTCACAGAACAATGTGCCCCCAGGCTGAATCTAGCCAAAAAGAAGCCCTGAGAAAGTGAAAATAAACCCCACTGATAATCAATCTCTGATATCCCTCAGAAATTAGTGGCAAGGCCAGTAGAAAAGGCAAGCAGGAAATGGAGTTTTGCCCAAGGCTACAGCAGAATGGCCAAAGGCCTAGAACGGCCCTTTCTGAGCGATGACTGCTCTGACTGATGATGCCCAGCTCTGCTTCACTCCTCCTGCCTTGAGCAAGATATTGAGGCACCCAATTACCAAACAACCCACCCCACGACAGGACCCAGTCCATAGTGGTCTCCTCAGTTCTTCCTTAGAATCATTCCACCCACATTCACCTAGGAAGACCCCCTGCTCTGGGAGCCAGGTGTGCACCCACCCTTGCTGCAGCAGACCAATAAACTGTAGTACTGGTGCATTCCCGCGGCCTATATCATACAGGATGCCCAATTATCTTACATGAAGTTACAATGCATTAAAGCAAACTGAAACAACAGTCCCTTTCATTTAAATCGGGTCAGCTCTCAGAGAACACATTCTAGCTAGCCATGCTAAGTTTTCCTTAAAATTCCTTTTCAGGTTAACATGTTGGCTCTTTCAATCATTCTGACAAATGGAATCTGCAACTTTTTGGTTAATTACATTAGTTTATTTAAAAGATTATTAGAACTACTAACTTGATTTGGGGGGGGGGGGTGCGTTCCTGTGCTTGGCACTGTTATAGTTCCTAAGATACACCAGTGAACAAGACAGACCCAACAGGAGTTACTTCCATGTTTCTCGACAGCTCCAGATGCCAAGCTCCAGGAAGTTACAAAGCTTCTTGTAAACTTGCTATGAATCTCTCTCCTCTGCATTATCGTGAGGGATTCAAGCTCAGTTTGTTAGCGCTCATACTTCAAATGCATTTTTATCTTGTTTGGAAAAAAGCTACGTAAAGTTTAAAAAGTATTTCTAAGCTTGGAGACTAGAAAGAAACTCCTGGTCCTTTCTGTCTGTTTAGTTAAGAGATTACAGTAAAAGGATCAGATACCACTAAATGCATACTTGGAGTACAACAGGTGAATATTTTTTAAATGTTCAGGTATATTCACATGCCTGATGTGATGCTACTTTTAAGAAGAAAATCTTTCGGGCCAAGCAGAAACAAATTGGGCAGATATGCAAAATAACAGGAAAGACCAGTCATTAGGGAGGAAAGGATTACACATTAATTTCTCTTTTAAGTGTTGCTCATTTCTTCTACGATGAAAAAGAATGATTATAAATTACCAGTGCCAAAATACAGTTCTTCAAGTCAAGATGCCATGGTTATAACTTTATTCTTCACAGAGCTGTATTCAAAAAAATGACACTGGGAAGAGCATTTAAGAAACATGGGTTGGTTGTTTACTTCGATGGAAACCCCCACATTTAGTGATATCTGATCACATTACTGCCGATATATTTAAAACGCATATGTAAACACATGCACATATATATACATGTGCACCTACATAGATAAAAACTTTCACATATGAGACAGATAGACATATATACCTCCCAAAATACATATGTCTATGTATATGCAGAGGAAGAAGAAAATAATTTTTTAGTGTAGTTAAGTTACTGACTAGCCGTAGTACTGTTTTAACTTAAACATTTATGAGAACAATTATACAGGTGCTTCATGAAGAAAAAATGCATTGTGGTTATTATATAGTTTACATAGCTATGACAGATTATCCTTTATATGGCAAGTGTTGTTTAATAATGACTCAAGCTGTTGTTACATACTCTATGAACAACCAAGAAAACAGGTGATACCTTAAAACAAAAGACTACCTGAACTTTCTACAACCTTTTAATTATGCAAAAGTGAAATAGAGTGAAGAGGTAAAAAAATTTAACTGTGTATAAAAACTATGATTTAACAAATTAACATTCTTTGGAAATCAAGAGAAAAGGCACAATCAACTTCAGGAAAGGAAGAGGGCTATCATCAAAAAATGCACAAACAAAAAATGCTGGAGAGGGTGTGGAGAAAAAGGAGCCCTCTGCACCGTTGGTGGGAATCTAAATTGGTACAGCCACCATGGAGAACAGTAAGGAAGTTCCCCCAAAATTAAAAACAGAGCTACCATATGACCTAGCAATCCTACTCCTGGGCATATACCTGGAGAAAAGAATAATTCAAAAAGATACAGAAGCAACCTAAATGCTCATCAACAGATGAAGGGATAAAGAAGATACGGTACATATATACAATGGAATATTACTCAGCCATGAAAAGGAACAAACTTGGGTCATTTATAGTGATGTGGATGAACCTATATTTTGTCATACAGAGTGAAGTAAGTCAAAAAGAGAAAAAGAAATATTGGATATTAATGCATATATATATATGGAATCTAGTAAAATGGTTCTGATGAACCTACAGGGCAGGAATAGAGGTGCAGACGTAGAGAACAGGCTTGTGGACACAGGGTGGAGAGAAGAGGGTGGGATGGACTGAAAGTAGCATTAACATATATATATTATAACATGCAAAACAGGTAGGGGAAGCAGCTTTATACCACAAGGAGCTTGGCTCAAAGCTCTGTGATGACNCGTAGAGAACAGGCTTGTGGACACAGGGTGGAGAGAAGAGGGTGGGATGGACTGAAAGTAGCATTAACATATATATATTATAACATGCAAAACAGGTAGGGGAAGCAGCTTTATACCACAAGGAGCTTGGCTCAAAGCTCTGTGATGACCTAGAGGGTGGGAAGAGGGGCGGGAGGGAGGCGCAAAAGGGAGGGGATATGTGTATACACAGCTGATTCGCCCTGTTGTACAGTAAAACCTAATGTAACATTGTAAAGCAATTATATTCCAGTTAAAAAATAAAGTATATGAGACGATATGCATAGTTCATGTATGTGTGAATACTACATCATTCTATTTATTTACTTAAAATTTTCATCACACCAAGTGGCATGTGATTGATCTCAGTTCCCCAACCAGAGATTAAACCCTCACTCTCCACAGCAGAACCATGAAGTTTTAACCACTTCCCATCATGGAAGTCCCAAAAAGGAAAAGAGTACCCTCGACTTTTTACATCCAAAGGGTCCTAGAAACAATGCCCCTGACCTTCCACTCTGTGCCCAGGGCTGACTATAGTTCAAATCTATCCCTTCAATTTCCAAGTTGAAAGACCCAAATCCTTTCAGACCCCAAATCCTATGTATTTATATATATATATATATATATATATATATATATATACACATACTATGGTACTCTTCTCCCAATCATTTTATCATATTTGCCTTTCTCCCAAGCTATTCTAGTTCTTGTCTTCCTACAACATGACGATGTTTGTCAAAAGCAAAAAGGTCTCATGATTTTGTACAATGGTAGGATTACATTTTCCACTTTGTTTTCAACACACAGTCTAATGATACAGTGAACACAGTAGTCCCCCCCTTACCAGCGTTTTCAGTTACTCGTGGTCAACCACAGTCTGAAAATATTAAACAGAAAATAAACAATTTGTAAGTTTTAAACTGCATGCTGTCCTGAGCAGCATGATGAAATCTTGCGTCTCGCCAAGGATGAGGATCACTTCTCTGTCCAGTGTACCATGCTGTGTACATTTAGAATGTGAGAGGACACAGGAAATATGCTACTATCCAAGGTTTCGGGCATCCGCCAGGAAGCTTGGAGTGTATCCCGTCTGGATAAGGAGGGGACTACTATTTCATCTGCTCAACTCCCCGACATGTGTTTTTCTAGAGATAACTTCCCCCTGCAATTCTTTGGAACCCACTCAAACACTTTCAAAAAGAACAAATGTATTGGTACAAGCAGATCCTATCAATAAGCACTGTATGCTGAGCTGAGCATCAACACTGCACTGAGTTAGAGCAATGACAAATGTCTCAATCTATAGAATGGGTCATCTGGTCACCTGAAATCAACAAATATTTACAGTACTTACTATCTACCCTGTACTGGCAAATACAGGCAAGTCTCTTACAGCATGATTTTTTACAACACAATATGGTTATAACATCACCAATTAATTAGGGGGGAAAAGTCTCCACACAAAGGCATTATTACGATGCAAACTGGAATCAGCACAGAGTAAACAGGAAAAATAATAGTTGCATGCAAAGAACAGGCACACACAGATGCACTGTTTGACTGTCTGGGTGTTCTTCTGGAATGGAATTGTTTTGTTTACCCAAGCATTCTTTTATTCTTTTACCACTGGCAATGGTAGCAGTATTACCAGCAAGGCTGCTCAATCAAGGACAAAGGTTGGGGAACCTCAACCTTCTGAGTAGACTAAATGGTAAAGAAGCAAAGTTTATTTCTGTCTTGTTTAGTCAACAGATGTATTCCTCTTAGAATGCAACTATAAAAATACTTATATCACAGCCAAGTCCAACAAAAGCCCTTTAGCGCCCATACCCCAGTGAAAGAGCTGTTTTTATAAGAGATTTTTTGTAAGAGATTTCTCAGAAACACAATCATGACATCGTAGGCAGAAGCACTGTAAGTTACTATCTGCAAAAAAACATATTTAGGAAAACTGCCTACTAATATACATCACAAATTCTTCCTGAAAAATACAAATTAGCATAATTGGGCACTGGAGAAATAGTGGAACCACAAACAATAGAACCAGTGAGATTAATTTAACAAATACATTAAAATATGTATAATTTACATGGCCTTATGAGAGCCTGAAAACTTTCTTTACATGCTTTATCATATACTATACAAAGGATCTCTGTGGGATGAATCTATTTTTATAGACAAGAAATCCACAGTGCTCAGAAAGATTAAATGATCCAGCTGGTATACTGCATGTCAATCTCATATCTAATACTGCTATAAGAATAAAAATTAGTTAAGTGTTCTCATCCATAAAGATAGCTATATTAAAAAAAAAAAAAGGTTGGTGTGGGAAGAAAGCGTTAACAGAGATGTGGAGAAACTGGAACCCTTGCGGGTTGCTATTGGGAATGTAAAATGGTGTGCCCACTGAGGACACAGTCTGGTGGTTACTCACAAGGCCAGTGCTCAGGCACCATGTGATCCAGAAATTCCACTAGTAAATGTATATCCAAATTCCACATTTGTATGTATATCTTAGGTGCATGTATACCCAAGGAACTGAAAGAAGGGACTCAGATGCACACCAATGTTCATAGCTGTCTTACTCATAATAACCAAAAAGTGGAAATGACCCAACTATCCAACAACTGATGAATGACAAACAAAATGTGATACATGCTAAATCATGGATGGGCCTTAAAAACATTACATTAAGTGAAAGAAGCCAGTCACAAAAAACCACATTTTGTATGATTTCATTTCAATGAAATGTCCAGAACAGGCAAATCCAGACAGAAAGCAGATTAGCGGTTGCCTAAGGCTGGGTAAGCGGAACGACTGCGAATGGGTCCAGGGTTTCTTTTGGGGGGATGAAAATATTATAAATTAGATTGTGGTGACAACCACACAACTCTGTGAATATACTAAAAACAGTGAACTGTACACTTAAAACAGGCGAGCTGTATGGTATGTGAATCATACCTCACTAAAGCTATTAAAAAGCTTTATGAACTAAAAATGTATAACTTCTTTAGGTTTCACTGATATTTTCTGCATGAAGGCAACTAGTATTGAATTTCTCTACTTAATACATTATAACTAAATCAAAAGTACTTTTTAAACACTTAAAAATGAGTCACTATTTTAACAAATGTTACCTTACATTCCAAAACATTTCAGGGATAATCATAGTACAGAATTTCACCAAGGAAAAATGTAACTGTGCTGCATTCTGATTTGAAAATCAGCAAGCATACTTAAATTCGGTAAGTTCAGTTTTACAAAAATGCAACAGAATTAGAACAAATGCTACATGATCCAAATCAAGTAAAGGTTAAAAAGTGGTAAGNTAACTGTGCTGCATTCTGATTTGAAAATCAGCAAGCATACTTAAATTCGGTAAGTTCAGTTTTACAAAAATGCAACAGAATTAGAACAAATGCTACATGATCCAAATCAAGTAAAGGTTAAAAAGTGGTAAGGTTGGTTAGTATTTCTGGCTTGCATTGAAAACTTCAAGCATTTAAAGTTAACGTAAGGTTGAATCACCTTTCAGAACTGAATGATCCCATCCCTTCAAAAAAAAAAAAAACAAAGTGCAGAAGAGCAACAGGTGAAGTAGGAGATGTGTGTGCTACTGACAGGCTTCTTTATGTTTTTCATGTATGCACGTCCAAGCACACATCAAGGCTCTGCGAGGTTAGCTAGTCTTGGCTAAAAACAGGACAACAGTAACTTTCGGTTCCAGAGTATCTGGTTTAAACTCTCAAGAAGTGCTGGACGCATCTGTACTAAAATAGGTTTTCAGATAAAAAGATGAAATGTTTGCATACTTTTTCAGCTTCTTATCTGTCTATAAGAAGTTCTTTCCAACTTCTGTTGAGTAGATATTATGTACATGAAGAAAATGTTTAGCTGAACTTAAGACTTAAAAAAAAAAATCACTTCCAAATTCATAAAATACATCAGAACTGTCTTATAGATAATCAGCTGCCTGCCTACCGACATAAACAATTACCACTGCTGAATACAAAAAGTTAAGCAATTCCACTGGCAACAGAAGAGGTTCCAGCTTTCTGTCTACAGAGGCCAGCCCAGAGAGGAACATGACTGAGACAGGGGACAAGTAACAAGGTCAAAGTGAAAATCAGTACAAAACAGAAAAAATGCAAGCCAAAAAGGGGTGAAAAGGAAAAGCCTGGGTCAATGCTGGTCAGGGAATGAAAAGATGACCAAAGTCAAGCAACAGGAAACAGAGAGAGATCTGACCAACAGAGAAGTACATGCAGTCAGGCTGAACAGGTGGCTGGAGGGAGACACTCCATCAAGAGCTCCAGTCACATGTGACAGGAACAGAGTTCGGCAGCAGTGTTCAGCTGGAACAGAGACATCTCATGAACGTGAACAAAAGATAACATGCGAGCTTCATAATGACTGCCATTTTAAATGTCCACGAGTCTTAATTTCTTTATGCCAACCAGCAATCTAAAATACCTAGGACCATGCAGGGAAAGAAAACGTACAGCAAAGTTTCCAAAAAACAATCGAAACAATTCTGACTCTACAATGCATTTAACCCCCATGATTCAAGCATGTTATTATTGTATTTATTCCCATTTCTTCCTTCCACATTAAGTTTTGTTTTGGGAGTTTGGATGAGAGTGTAATTGGTGAAAGCTTTCTTGAGGACGTAAGACTGGATTTCAGAAGAGCCTGAAGCCCAGGCCTGTTACAGAGATACTCCTGGGAAACTGACCTACACTGCAGCAGTCTAACAGTGACGTGCCGGGGTCATGTATCACTTGCACTTGGCACGGTGATCAGTCTCTAAAACAGCTGACAGAAGCCAGGAGGGAGCTCCCCTTGCTTCATGCACACTTTGCTCCTTGCCAGTGGTATCCCCCACAGCAAACCTCCCTGTGGGGAAGGCTCTGGGGACCTGGGCAGTTCTATCTCCACCTGAGAGAATGCTGTATGCAAAGACTGATATAAAGGACATTTACTGCAGTACCATTTAAGAGCATTAAAAAAAGAAAGAAAACAATCTAAACATCCTCAACTGGATCTGTGTATCACTAATACAGTATGTTCATAAAACAGAATGAATGACAAGCTGCTGAAGTGAACTATGTTATTATGGCTGTTGTGTGCAAGCTCAATCGCTCAGTCATGACCAACTCTGTGCGACCCCATGGACTGTAGCCATCTTCAAAACATAAAAACTGAGAAAAGCAAGGAACAAAACATACGTATAGGCCATCAAACAATTTGTGTTTAAAGATGATGACATACAGACCTTTCTAATTCCTACATATAACCCAGCAGCCACTGATAAATGTGACTTCATAAAAATAAGAGTTACACATAAAAAATAATACCATAAACTAAGTCCAAAGATGTTTGTGTCCACAAGCTGGACAGCATACACAAGAAACACATCTAAGTGGACAGCTCTGAAAGAAGAAATGGGTGACTGGAGGAGAAAGAGGTGAGAGGACTTAAGTTTTCACTTCCTCAGTACACTTACATTTTGTACATACGCATGTATTATCCGTTCAAATGAATGAAGTATTAAATTTTAAAGTCGACCCAGGCATACACCTGCTTCCACCTGCACACACACAGGAGGCTGACAATGACTGTCCCTAAAGAGGGGGCCTGCTGTCTTCCCGCACAGCCTTACATTCTGCTTGATTATTTATCCTGAGAGCTTATTAGTTTTATAATCTAATCTTATAACAGAAATATAGCTGTTGAAAGAATACCATCTTTGACCCTAAAATTCCACTGCAAGAACTTGATACTATATTGAAGAACTGTAGTCATACTTTCTAGGAGCTTCTTTGCTCACCACAATGGCCAAAATTAGAGACTACTTAAATTTCATCTATCACTAGAGAACTGGTTAACTGGATACATATTTACATATAAATCTGTGTGTATATCAAAATAATGTGATGCCCACAATAATTAAAACTAAGGATTTAGAGCTATATTCACAGACATGGAAAGATGCACAATATGCTTGAATGAAAAAATGTAAAGTCACAGTAGATGTCATTCATTGTTTTCTCCACCACAGCCCTAATCCACTTACTACAAGTAACTGTTTACTTGTTTGTGCCCCTCAAAGACTTTAAGTTCCCCAGGGACTTCCAACTGTGGCCTGTCCACTGCTGAATCACCTATATTTGGCACAGAACCTGGAACCTGGCATATTACAGACATTCAATGAATAGCTACCAAATGAACCATGAATACACAAATTTGCCTCCCCCCTCCCNTGTGCCCCTCAAAGACTTTAAGTTCCCCAGGGACTTCCAACTGTGGCCTGTCCACTGCTGAATCACCTATATTTGGCACAGAACCTGGAACCTGGCATATTACAGACATTCAATGAATAGCTACCAAATGAACCATGAATACACAAATTTGCCTCCCCCCTCCCCCTATTACAGCTAAAGAGAAACTATAATGGAATGCCAAATATTTAAATGATTTAATTTTACATTTAAAAGAAACTTCAACGTTTAGTCAGCAGTAGAAAACAAATATAAGTACTCCTTACTGTGTGCTTGACACTTTCTTGGGAACTGTGTATAAATTGAATATTTTTTGCAAACTGAGTCCCAGGATAAGTATGTTAGGATAGATCCCTCACTTAAAGGGTTTTTTTCATAAAGTGAAAAAACTCCAGACAAATGTATTTATCCTATATGAGCTTAAAATTTTCATGAGATTTATTGGCTTTCCTTAAAACAAACCACATAAAAATAATTTTTCAATACCTACCTCTTTTCCCCAAAATAATGACTTGTTTAATATAAACTATGATACCACTGTTTGACAAGTTTGGGTTATTTTTTTTTAATCCCTTAGTTCTCTGCTGCTGCTAAGTCGCTTCAGTCATGACCGACTCTGTGCAACCCCATAGACGGCAGCCCACCAGGCTCCCCCGTCCCTGGGATTCTCCACGCAAGAACACTGGAGTGGATTGTCATCTCCTTCGCCAATGCAGGAAAGTGAAAAGTGAAAGTGAAGTCATTCAGTCGTGCCCGACTCACAGTGACCCCATGGACTACAGCCCACCAGGCTCCTCTGTCCACGGGATTTTCTAGGCAAGAGTACTGGACTGGGTTGCCACTGCCTTCTCCGCTTAGTTCTCTATACAACCTATAAAATTCAGGTGTATTGAAACACTCACAGCAGGCATCCTGATGTGAGGAATTCCTCTCCTTAGGATGACTGTTTATTAGAACTCATGGGTTATAATAAAGTTATAGATTTCAAACAGCTTGTCTAGAAAGATGAGTAACTTGAGTTACCTTGAGTAGTTGTTAAACTACATAATTTTTTATTCACATAACAAAAGAAAATTTCAAACATGAGACAATCACAGAGCTTAAATAAAATTAAATGCCAACTTTAGTTAAGAGATTAATTATATTTTCCTTAAGTTTAGAAATAAAGGTTTGATCCCCATTTAAACTGATACATCGGCAAGGTATACTTTAGAAAATACTTTATTCTTTGTAGTGGCTCAATTTTTCAGATACCTTTTTTCAATTAACAAAGCTTGCATCTGGCTTTTGGTTTTGTTCAAGTCTGTTCCTGGTATCAATTTAGCCAGTCCATCAAACTTAGCTTCTGTGGGTATTTTCACAAGACACTACTTTTTTATTTTGAAATATGCTCAAGTTTTTAAGTTTAGCAACTTTAAAAGGAAAATTTTCAGATATCAATTTTAGGTACACCAAAAATAAAATATTAAAATACCTGTCAACATTTGGCAATATGCCAGGAAGTAAGGGGAACACAATTACTGCCCTAGAGGAAATCTATAATATCTAACCCAAGAATATTCACCAGAAAGACCCCAAGGACATATAAACAGTAATCACATATACACTGAAGAAGTTACAGACTATATCTATGAAAAGCTAACCACGTATTGTGGGGTGATGAGTGAAGAGAGGATTATTGGAGTTGTACTTTAAGAAAAAGTAGTTAGGATTTATGAAATGATATGACAGAACCAATTTTGGCTGAGGGAAAAAATGCCCAGCAACAGGTGCTGTCTGAGAATAAGTTCAGAAGGGCAGTCTGATTTAATGGAGGAGGAGCAGTTGCATTAATCTGAATTTCAGAATCACTATGTTATAGACTAGTGTGTCAACAATGTCCTGGGAATAAGGTGTCCTGGAAATTAAGGTGTCCAGGTCTTGCAGACAAAGGACAAATCCTGGTTCTAAACCAAAGTCAAGGTAGAGTCACTCAAAGTGGTTCTCAGCTGCTTTCAAACATTTGGCAGTTTCTCAAAAAGCTAAACAGTTACCATATTACTCTGGGTATATGTCTGCTGCTGCTGCTGCTGCTAAGTAGCTTCAGTCGTGTCCGACTCTGTGCGACCCCAAAGATGGCTCCCCCATCCCTGGGATTCTCCAGGCAAGAATACTGGAGTGGGTTGCCATTTCCTTCTCCAATGCATGAAAGTGAAAAGTCAAAGTGATGTCGCTCAATCGTGTCCAACTCTTAGCGACCCCATGAACTGCAGCCCACCAGGCTCCTCCGTCCATGGGATTTTCCAGGCAAGAGTACTGGAGTGCAGTGCCATTGCCTTCTCTGGGTATATGTCTAAGAGAACCCAAAACATGTATCTACACAATAATTCGCACATGAAGTTTCACAGCAGCATTATTCATAACAGCCAAGAAGTAGAAACAATCCAGATGTCCACCAAGTAATAAACGGATACACAAAACGTGGACTATCCATACAAGGCAACAGTTTTCAGCCATAAAAAGGAATGAAATACTGACACGTGCACAACACAGATGAATACTGAAAACACTAGGCTAAGTAAAAGACACAAATGGCCACATACTGTGTGCTTTCATTTACATGGAATGTTCAGAATAGGCAAATCCATGGAGAAAGGAAGTAGATGAGTGGTTGCCAGCGCCCGGGAAGAGGATGTGGAGTTCCTTCTGATGGGAGAAAAATGTTCTGGCATAGACAGCAGTGATGATGGCACAGCTTTCTGAACAGACTAAAAGCCAGTGGGCTGCACACTTTGAAAGGGTGAATTTTATGGTATGTGCTGTATCTCAGTTTTAAAAAGGGGATTCTCAGCATTTTTTCTGCGATGACACACCTGAACGACATGACATAAGTCTATCAGTAAAAGCAGCTTACTACAGCAGGGGCTGGATTTGTGACTTTGACAATCACTAAAGAATCTTGAGAAAATTACACTAAAGAGTCTTTAAGTACTAAGATCAAAATAACGAGTGAAAGTCACTTTTCAGTGACAACTTTAAGAACTGCCTTGGGGTGACCAGAGATATATAAAGACAAAAAGTATCATAGTAGTTTCAAAGAGATGGCTGAGGCCTACTTAAGCTGCTGTGAAGGAAAGGATATACAAACTGTTCTGAAGGAGCTAAGGACAGCAGGATTTCCATTCTCTAGCAGCAGCTAAGAACAGAAAAAGCATTAAAAAAAAAAAAAAACCCCAGACAACAAGGATTCATTCAACAATGCAAGACATGACAAGAAAGGTGACACCAGCCACAGGGGAAAAAATATATATTTATAATCAACACTGATTTGGCATATACAGTTCCCTTAACATATGTATATTTCAAGTGTTTGTAAATTATAATTCTGGACACAGCTGCCAAGAGAACAAATTTTTGAAAAAGTGGTAAGTTTGCAAATGACCAACAATAACTTATAATAATATATCATTATTTTTGTTTTCCTGGCTGATATTCAGTATGCCAGAAGCCCCCTCCCTACCACCTCTTCACACCACCGAGAGAATTAGAGGAATTCCCCCTCCAATCTACTGCCATCCCCATCTCAGCAGCTAGAAAATTCTGGTTCCCTACTCCTAACAGAGGTGAGGCCAAAGGAAGATCATCTGCTACTGGGAGCTGTAAGGCAAAGGTTTTCCAGCCGTGGCAGTTCACACATGAGAGCTACTCCTAAGCCAGACACTTGGACTTCAGAGGCTGCTTGTGCTCTGATGCACCAATGTTCTTGTGATGGCAAACTGCCTCAGAGACAATTCAAGTGCTCAGTGTGCACAAGTGTTGAGGTGCTCAGTCGTGTCCGACTCTTTGCAACTCCATGGACTGTAGCCCGCCAGGCCCCTCTGTCCATGGGATTTTTTTCATGCATGAATATTGGGGTGAGTGGCCATTTCCTGCTCCAGGGGATCTTCCCGAGCCAGGCAGGAGTTATTTACCACTGCGCCACCTACGTGCTGACAAAGTTATCCCTGTGCTGAACCGGGGGCCTCATCAGGTTCAATGCAGACAAGGGAACCTCTGTAGCGCATGCATGGAGCACTACGCATACAGCAGGAGCTTGAAGACACTGGCAACAGATAGGAGGAGGAAAGGCATGGGAAGAAAGAATCCAAACCCACAACCTGTGCTGGGGTCTGTAAGAGCAGAAGAGAAAGCACTCTTGTTGTCCTCTTGAAATGTCCTTTCTGAGGAGACCTTCCCCGTCCTTTCACAGTCAACAGAGTGCTGCCCTCTGTGAGGGGCTTCCCTGAAAGCAGGGAAGTTGGGAGCGCCATGTCTGTGTCCCAAGAGCACCTGGTATTGATTATTACAGTGCTTATTAAATTGCTACAGCTTATTTACATGTTTGTTTCCTCAGCAAGTATCTTCTCAAACAATGGAGTATTTTACTCATCTTTGCACTGTCAATACCTTGGACAGTGCTTGGCAGATGGAAGGATCCAGTAAATATTTGCTGAATGAATAAGAGGATGGATTTCTTCCAATGTTAGAAGAAACTGTAAAACAATCAAACAAATCCATAATGAATTAATTTGCCAGTCTTGCTATTAAGAAAATGGGATCTAAGAATGACACCTCAGAGTGGCCTAAACTGTGGATCTGAATTCACTGAGTACCTAAGGCAGGTAAGTTCAACAGCCAGCAGGTAAGAAACACACAGTCAATGTTCTGCCTGTCCCTTTCCATCACAGGTTTTAAATGTTACAAGGAATAGTCCTTACTGGACATGCAAAATCCCCAGTGACAAGGATTATTACATGCTGGATTTGCCACATCTGACATCTAAAGAAATACTTAAATCAAATGCAAGCTAGATACTGGGTTCAGCGATATTCAGAAGAAAACTATCAGAATCCTTCAGGGGAAGATAGGGTTCCAACCAAGTGCTGATCACAGTTAGGGAATTAAAGCTGACTCAGCGTCAGTGCAGATCAGATGAGTCCCTCGTGCTAGCCATCAAACGAGTGGTCACAAGAGTGGGAGAGCTACACGAACCCGCCACCTTCACAGGTAAACGGAGGGGATGCGACGGCAGGATAAAAGACATGTTAGGTGTGGGAGCTGACAAGTCTTTGGAAGTTACCTGTCTTCTCACTGGCTGTTGATGAGAATCCACATTAAAGCGTGAGACTAAGAAATAAGGAAGTATATTGCTGCCTAAAGTAAAATTTTTGTCTTAGTAGTTGTTTACTTGATCTTGCAGAAGTATCTTATAGTCATGATTTTTTTCTTCAAATTACAGTACTAGAAGTCTCAAAAAATTATCAGCTGAAATCCTGTGATCTTAGAAATAAGGAAACAAAGGTCTACAGGACAAATGACTTGCCCAGGGTCACACTGGTGATCAGAGGCAGAGTCTGAACTCACACTCAATTCTCCAGTCTCTCCAACTTAACAGTTCATCTTAACACCCACATAGTTATATACTTACTTTTGCAGCACTAGAAAAAACTAAGATTGTTCAGAAATATACTAAGAAAGTATAAGTTAAATGAAAAGATTAGCCCAGGGATAAGGCACTCATGTTTTCTGAAATGACTTCCTAAAACACCAAATCCCCATGACTATGCTTCTATTTATCTTAATACAAAGCATGATGGTTAAGAGCATGGGTCTGGAGTAAGAGAGTTGCTTGTAGCTCCACAATTCCAGCTCTGACACTTAATTAGTCATGCAGTCATGGACAAATTTGCTTCACCTTTAAACCTCCGTTTCCTCAACTGTAAATCTGAAAAAACACAACTGACTGGTGTGGTACCTAGGAGGATTCAACAGATGATGGCTGTCAAGGCTTTGCCCACGTCCTAAGATTCACTCCGTAATTTAGCTATTACTGTTACTATTTCTGCCTACTAACCTCTGTTCTGTCTACAAAAGTCCCCCAACAAATGTATTCTGTGTATTTCTGTCCTCCCTTCTACCTTTCTCTCTCTCTCTCTCTTTCTCACACACACACAATCCCAATTATCCAACCCCTAAATCCCAAGCCCAGTTTTTGTTCTTTCGAACATAGAGTACAGAACCCTATTCAAGAAACTCTTTTTGCTTTTTTTTTTGGAGATCAAACTCTTACCCCAAATCAAATTCTACAATGCCCAGTGCCAATAATGAGAACTTAGAATTTAAACACACAAATTGTTTTCTGGTTCTCACACTTTTCTATTCCTTTGAACAAGACAGGTTTGGTTGCCTAAATTCTACAAAGAGGAAAAGCAATGGACTCAGAAAGAAAACGAATCCCCCTGCTTGCCACTGACTACCCTTTTGGTGTTAAGGCACAAAGGACACACTCAATCTCATTTATGGTGACAGTGAGAGCAAATTATTCCCAAGATTTATTGTACATTTATGTTTTAACTCTACTAGAACCTGAAATTAACAGAATTATAAAAGGTCCCTTTTCCCTGTATGTAATCATGCTTCAAAGGACTCCCCCTTCCCCACATTCTTTAAAATGCCTTGGTATAATTAGTATACTGGCAGGAGAGTGTTACTACTTCTTAATATCAAAGAACTGACGAAGTTGTTAATTTCCTAAAATAATAATTTAAGAAGCGAACTCCTCTGGTATAAATTCCTTTACTAATTAATCATATCTTAGGATGCTCGCTGGACAACATTAAAGATATATTTACATACGTTCATTTTAATAGCCAAATGACAAAGGGGACACAAGAGATGAAATGGTTGGATGGCATCACCGACTCATGGACATGAGTTTGAGCAAACTCTGGGAGACAGTGAAGGACAGGAAAGCATGGCGTGCTACAGTCCGTGGCATCTAAAAGTCAGACACAACTGAGTGACTGAAATGAACTGACATCAAAACAAAATTTGTTTCATTTTATTTAAATCTGAGTACTCTCTTTGAAGGTGTTACTGTCTAGGATCCTAGAGTTCTCTGAAATTTCAGCTGCAGAATATATAACTTCATTTGAAAATAAATCAATACTAGAAACAAATTATCTGATCATCTTTTTAATACAAGATTAAATAGCCACAAATTTTATTTTACCTGGACTTAAATGCATTAAATTACATTTCATTGACATAAGATCAAAAAGCTTCATAGATATAATACTGCATTTTACCAGAGTGAGGTGATAAAAAGCCAAACCGAAAAATATTCCCTCTGGAACACAGAAACTGTTGAAACTAAGTTTAAAACTCTCTTGACATTTGATCCATTCTTTAAAAAACAGTTGTTCCTATGAACAAAATCATTAATGGCTACTGAAAAACAAGCCCAAGGAATTATAAACAAAAAGTTAATGTTTCCAAATGCAAGGCTACTTGGCTATCATGAGTAACAATGATATGTTCATATACCATACATCCATCTAATTTTAAATTGTACAGATTAAATCTCCTAAAATTATTCTTAGCCTAAGTGAAAACTTGACCATGAGATATAAAATGTGGTCAAAAGTACCTCCTGCCAGTAAACAATATTACAGTTTTTAATAAAATGTTAAATCAAAGTTAATAAAATTTAGATGTTTTATTAAAATATTAATTTATGAAAATAGAACTGGTTTTTTCAGAGAGATCGAAAAGAACTTAAGGTCACCAGAATTTTATAGAACAGATGACAGACTGGTCAAATGTCCTACAATGTCTAACCTCATGGGATCGGGGATTTTATGAACATGCTCCAAATTACATAATGCTGGTGGACAGGGAGAGGGCATAAGGCTCTTAAAAACACTGTATAGGAAGTTAACAAGGATAATTTTTTTAAATATGTACTTTATTACAGAGTAATACTTCAATGAGAAACATAATTAAACAAGAGTCAGCAGTATATCCAGACACTGATTTCTCAAATGTCACCCAACTATCCATTCCACTTAAAAGTACTTGTGAATACATGCAGCACCCACAGGATCAAGTTCTCAACTCCCTTTCTTTGCAGATACCAGCACTGCTTTGCTGCTGCATATAAGCACTGAAACTTACATTTCAAATTAGTTAGAATTACTATCGTCTTCCTTAGAGTCCATTTTAAGTTATTTTAGAAAGATACCTCAGCAAATCTAAGAAAAATATTGAATACATAGCTCCTTCTTTTTCCAATATTGAGGATACTGAAGTATTTATAAATATGGCTTCCCCCCAACCCAGGTAACTTCAGCTTTATGAATGGTTTCATTTTTTTAAGCACTAATACCGTTCTGAACATATCCTCCCATTAAAATAATAAGCAATTATTTTAAACGTTAAACAGCAGCTTAACCAAACTAAGAGTGAAGTTCAAGTAAACCTACTTGTTTATAATAAAATCTAAATATTATATAAGCTTTGACGTCCTTTCCAGCCTTTTCCTATAGTGTCAAAGGTGAGAAAGACAACATCCGTTTTCACAAGGAAAACCAGGAGTTAATAAGATTATATTTCTCATCTAAGAAATGTCTTCTCTTTTGTCAACATTACAAGACATTCATCTACTGACAAAGGAAAAATGAACAGTTCACTTGCCGGTTTAGGAAACTAAATTGGGAGCATTACCAGTCATAGACTTAATTAAGTTATTTCTAGGTAAGAACATTTAAAGCAAAGAGACTATTTAAAGTTCCTTGCCACTGCTAAAGGGGTGGGGGGAGGGTCTGAATAAGACACCCCTATTTTTCATTCGCCTTTCTCCCCACCACCCACCCTGCACCAAACCCCCATTGTTCTAGGCAAAACTCGCAGCTAATGATAGCGAAACAGCAACTGCTACGTTTATGCCGCAGGTGATCGATCACCGGGAGGAACTCTTCAGAACCACCCTGACTTGCTGCTTTCTTCCCCACAAATAAAACCCAAATGGGGTCTTAAATCCATCACCAACCAGTGCGGGGAAAAGGATCCCAGCTTCCCTTCCGGGCTGATGGATGGATGTCAGTCCGGAGGCGGGTGAAGGGTCCCCTAATAAATCGACCTCTCCCTCCAAGATCATTTAAGCTGACGTTTTATAAGGAACATTTAAAGAAATCTGGCACCGAAGCCCTTGCAAAGTACAGTGCCCGTGGATCAGACGCTCCTCCTCCTGACGAGCGGCGCCCGGAGACCACAGGAGCGGCTCGCGGGGTGGGGGTGGGGGTCTCGCGCGGGCTTGGCCCCTCCGGGCACCACGTCCTCCCGGAGCCCGGCCCGCGGGGGCTCCCCACCTGCCCCGCCGACACTCACCCATCCTTCCGCTTGGCTTTGTAGACGTGACCGTAAGTGCCTCGGCCAACTTTGCAGCCCTCGTATTCAAACAGGTCCTCGACCCGCTCCCGCTCGCTGCTCAGCTTCACTTTAAAGTCATAGTCCATTGTCACGGCCAGCGGGGCCGGGGAGCGGGGGTCGCGGCGCCGCGGCGCGGGGGCGGG
>SJYV01034745.1:922526-994251 GCA_006410875.1 Neotragus pygmaeus | reverse complement strand
CGCCGAGGAACCCGGGGGAGCAGGAGGGCGAGGGACGAGGGCTGGGGGTGGGGAGCGCGGTCGCTGCCCTTCTCCCCGCCGGCTCCGGGGCTCTGGCTCCTGCGCTCCGGCCGCGCGCTCGGCCCCCGGGGCGGGCGGCGGCGCGGCGGGCTCTCCCTTCGGGCGCTCGCGCCTAGCCGCGGTAACACACGCTCACGCTCGCTGCCTCACTCGCTCTCCAGTCCACTCAGACAGAAAGGCAGCGCCGCACAACAGCCGGCACCTCCTCAGAGAGCGGAGGGCGGGGACTCGCGGAACGCGGCCGCGCTGTCGCAAAAACGTCGCGAAGACCCTGGCCGCTCGGCTTCTCCCCGCCACCCGCGCCGCGCGCCGCTCCAACCGAGCCTCGCTCCCCAGCGGGGCGCGTGAGCCCAGCGCCGTAGGCGCTGCCCAGAGCAGCCGCCACCAGCACCACGTGGGCCGTCCCCGCGGCAGCCGGGGCTCCAGACTACAGCACCCAGAATGCACCGGCCGCCGCCGTGGCCACCCCGCCTTCGGCGGTGGGAGCGATGCACGATGGGATTCGTAGTCCAGAAAGAGGGTAGTCCTTTCGATGACCACTTGGAAATTTTTTTTTTTTAACAGCGTTGTCGCTAAAGTCAGATTTGGGCCAGAAACTTAACTAGAGAAATTTAAGCGTAAGAGAGTCTAGTCTGTGTTAGAATCACATTTTGTGCCACTTCCGAACTCCAGACTTTAAAGGGCACTATCGTTATCGAAAAACATAAGTCTAATTATTGATCAACGGCTCACAGACTATCACTCGGGGAATCTTGTAGGTCACGGTCTAATAAGGGCTGCACAGTGACAGCAACGTGCTGACACGCATTACAAACATCAGTAAAAGGGAGTCAGTTGGGAGTGGCCACGCTGCCTCTAGAGAGTGGCACTTTTGTGACACAGGACTATCCTTTCAGAGGAGATGTTACTTTGAGTAGGGCCTTTTGCACCACTGATCCTAAGAATAGCCATTTTTAGCCATGATTACAGCAATGGATCTAAATCCATAAAAACTGTTCGTAATTTTAAGGGAGGAAAAGATGTCTGCTGGAGGAGTCTTGGTATCTTTATCGTTTTTTAAAAAAAATATTTGGCTGTGTCAGGTCTTAAGTTGTGGCACTCAGGATCTTTAGTTCCAACATGTGGGGTCTAATTCCCTGACCAGGGATGGAACCTCTGACCCGTGCTTTGGGAGTGTGGAATCTTAGCCACTGGACCAACAAGGAAGTCCCAGTGCTGATATATTGATAATAATGCCTCATTTTGTTGTATCCCCCTTATTTAGATGACTATTTTTCATTTTTATTAATTTTATCTTTATATTTATTTTACTTTTCCCAACTGCTACCATTTTCATGAAAGTTCCCCTCGTTGTCTCTCCACTTTTAACATCCAACCAATTTTTTCACCTTTCCCATGGTATTCATTAAATCATGTTCTTTTATTTCCTCTTCCTTGCTAGATTATTAATTCCTATGCTGCTACTGCTGCTAAGTCACTTCAGTCGTGTCCGACTCTGGTAACCCCATAGACGGCAGCCCACCAGGCTCCCCCGTCCCTGGGATTCTCCAGACAAGAACACTGGAGTGGGTTGCCATTTCCTTCTCCAATGCATGAAAGTGAAAAGTGAAAGGGAAGTTGCTCAGTCGTGTCCGATTCTTAGCGACCCCGTGGACTGCAGCCCACCAGGCTCCTCCGTCCATGGGATTCTCCAGGCAAGAGTACTGGAGTCGGGTGCCATTACCTTCTCCGATTAATTCCTATAGGAAGTCATATTTGCATCTTCCTGATGCCTAGTATCATGGCTTGATTTTGGTGTGCAGTAAACATGTGTTGAGTTAATAAGTAAGGACGTTTGTGTCAAAAACATCTATGTTCATGGGATTCTCCAGCCCAGAATACTGGAGTGGGTAGCCTTTCCCTTCTCCAGGGGATCTTCCCAACCCAGGGATCAAACCCAAGTCTTCCGCATTGCAAGGAGGTTCTTTACCAGCTGAGCCACCAGGGAAGCCCAGGAATACTGGAGTGGGTAGCTTGTCCCTTCTCCAGCGGATCTTCCCAACCCAGGAATCAAACAGAGGTCTCCTGCATGAAAGTTCCCCACGTTGAATGTTCCGCATTGCAGGCAGATTCTTTACCAACTGAGCTATCAGGGAAACCAGAAACATGTGTTGAATTAATGAGTAAGGACATTTGTGTCAAAAATACCTATGTACAAATGATGACCATGATACCATTTTATGAAAAATTCTCAGAAGGGCTCTGAAACAAATTTCCCAGGAGAAAAGAGTGACTTCCCCATTGGTTTAAACAAAGTTGTTTTTCCTACTACATCAAATACTATTTAGCGTTTAAGTATACTGACTGGTCAGGGGGCCTGGGTTTGAATCTTGATGTACCATTTATTAGCAGTGTGTTCTTGGTCCCTGAATTCCTTTCTTTGCAAAATGGAGATATGAGAAACCTCAGTGACTTCCCTAGTGGTCCAGTGGTTAAGACTCGAGCTTTCACTGCAGGGGGCTCAGGTTCAATCCTTGAATAGGGAATTAAGATCTCACATGACTCACAGCGTGGCCAAAAAGTTAAAAATAAAAAAAGACCTCAGCTTAGAGTAAGTGCCCCAGAAAGGTAAGCATTCATGAGTGGGATGTTAGATGTTTCTATTCAGTGATGTAAATTGGAGGATTTCTAGCAGGACTGTTCCTTTGCATAAAGAATTTAATTTTTTTCCAAAATACAAATTTAGAATAGACTCTTCCTGAAGCTTATACATTTTGTATTTCTCTAATGATGTGGGTTTTTGTCCAGGTATTTACTCATAGATCCTGAGAAACCAAACCACGATGCTAGAGAAAAGGCTGTGAGGAAGCTTGGGACTGGGCTTGCCCCCACCCTGGCCCACTTCCCACAGCCCCTGCACATGATATTCCTGAATCCTGAAGGTCCCCAACTTCTTCAAATGACTTTTGACTACTGTTATGACTTCATCCACTTTATGGATGAAGATAAGACAGACATCCCTGTGAAGAAACTGAGTTTGTTTTTTAAATAATTTTATTTATATATTTTACTTTTGGCTGTGGTGGTTCTCCATTGCTGTGCCGTCTTTTCTCTGGTTGTGGTGAACAGGGGTTGCTCATTAGTTGCGGTACACGGGCTTCTCATTGCAGTGGCTTCTCTTGTCATGGAGCACGGGCTCTCAAGTTGGAGCTTCAGTAGTTTCTATGCACGGGCTTAGTTGCTCCTTTGATCCCCTGGAATCTTATCAGATAAGGGATTGAACCAGCATTGGTAGGTGGATTCTTTACCACTGAGCCACCAGGGAAGCTCCTGAGTTGTTTTTTTTCTTTTCTTTTTTTTTCTTTTTCATAAAAATAGTTTAGATTTAAGAGGTACAGCATGATGTTTTGATATACATGTACATGGTGAAATAACTCCTGTAGTCAAGCTAGCCATGTTTCTACCGTGAGTATTCCCAGGGTAGAAAAGGAAGGCTGCCTTGGACCAGGAAAGAGAAAGGCTTGCTTTTCTCTTTGCAACTATGGTGTGAGTTAAAGGGCTGGACTCTAGGTTGGGGGCACACAGGGGTGTGAAGTGAGCTGGCCCCTTAGCAGAGCATCAGGATAGGGAGCAAAGGAAGAGAGAGCCACTAGGGCCCCAGAGGGGATTTTGGCTAATGTGTCAGGAGCAGTAATAGCTAATATCCAGCTTGAGGTTTTTCTTTTCTGTGTGGTAATTCCCTTCTATCATCCCTGAGACATAAGCCGGTCTTACCTCTGGAGCCTGTGTCCAGGCTTGGAGGAAAGGAAGAGGCAGCAGGTGGAACCTCAATTAGAGGAGTGAAGAAGTGGTCCCCAGAGCCACAGCAGTGTGCTGGGAAGCCCTTAGGGCTCATGCTTGTATTCCAAAAACTTGAGGGAGGGATCAGAGAAATCAGCTTCAGACTTAACTGTTGTTTGACTGAATCGAACATATCAGGGACCTAAAGGCTCCCGTTTCGGTTTGATTTCAGCCTTGGGTCATCCTGATGTCACGTCTCATGGCACCATGATGACTTCCAGTGACACTAGAGAATCTGTGGCCCTCGTTGGTCCAGGTTCCAGACAACACACAAGCCACACTCGTGCTTCTTGTTTTAAAATGTGGTTCTTTACATTCTAAATTTAACATCACCAATCTAAACATGCCTCTCAAACACCAGCCCCACATTTCTACTGCCTCCTGTTCAGCCTCAGGGGATAATGTGCTGTCATCTCAAACTTACAATTTCTGAAACTGAGCATACCATACGATGCCCTGCATCTCCCAATTCCCCAGCAGAGCGGTGCCCATAGACAGACATTCTATTGTCTTTCTGCCAACCCTCTGAGCTCAGGCCTTCATTTGCTGTTCACTGTCCTTTGCGCTCATGCCAAGTATGCTTTTGTCTCATTCTCAAAGGCTGGATGCTTCCTCATACCATCTCTGACCTTTCAGGCCTACCCATCCTCCAAGGTACAGCTCAAATGCCTAAGTCAGTCATGCAGCCTTTCCTGGTTCTGGCAACTGAATATGACCTTTCTCTCCCATGAACTCCTACCCCAGCCCTGGTATGATAGCACTTGTTTTGTAACTCACATAGAAACATCATGGCTCCCTCATATGCGTGCAAGCTAAGTTGCATCGGTCACGTCGGATTTTTTGCGACCCCATGGACTGTAGCCTGCTAGGCTCCTCTGTCCATGGAATTCTCCAGGCAAGAATACTAGAGTGGGTTNTTGTAACTCACATAGAAACATCATGGCTCCCTCATATGCGTGCAAGCTAAGTTGCATCGGTCACGTCGGATTTTTTGCGACCCCATGGACTGTAGCCTGCTAGGCTCCTCTGTCCATGGAATTCTCCAGGCAAGAATACTAGAGTGGGTTGTTCTGTTCTGTAAGATCTGGGGGATCTTACAGACCCAAGGATTGAACCTGAGTTTCCTGCACTGCAGGAAGACTCTTTACTGTCTGAACCATCAGGAAAGCCTGCTGCCTTATATGTAGTAACTTATTTTGCTCTTGTTGTTTAGTCCCTCAGTTGTGTCTGACTTGTGCAACCCCATGGATTGTATAGCCCACCAGACTCCTCTGTCCATTGAATTTCCCAGCCAAGAATACAGGGGTGGGTTGCCATTTTCTTCTCCGGGAACCTTCCTGACCCAGGGATTAAACTCGAGTCTCCTGCTTGACAGGCACATTCTTTACCACTGAGCCACCAGAAAAGCCCAGCCATTTATTTGATGTACTTAAAAAAAAAATCTTTCCTTTAATGAACACCTTAATGACCAAGTCTCTAACTTATCTTAGGCCTCCACACAGTGCACAGGACATAGTTTGCATAATTATAAAGAATTAGAATGTGCTGCATTGGCTTGGTTTCTATAAAGATTTAAATGAACCTTAATATAAATGGGGGGCAAGTCATTTTAAAATGTTGGACATTTTCCCCAGCCTTTCCTCTGAGCACGTGCTTTTTGCAGCAAAAGGATTTGGTGCTTTATGATATATGAACGTAAAAGTTTTACTAAGTCTTCTCAGCATTGATCACTTGTCTATGCAGCTTTTAATTCCATTTTCTCAGTCAGTATCTCAGTTCCAGTTCTAACTGATTTAAATGTAACACATCTGCTCTCCCATTCTACAGGTTGAGTGTTTGTTACCTTTATCATCAAAAAGCACAAATTAAGCATCTATATTTGAGTGTAATGTTAGACGTGAGAAATAGCAGGTTCAGTTTGTCTAATCTTTTATAATTTTTCAAAGAAAATACTGATGCAAAAAGTTTCTCGATTCTATAAGCATCTCGAATTTAATTTAGACCTTAGAAACCACCAGAACAAAAAACAAAAAAAACAACAGAAAACGTTCAAAAATAACTTTCTTCCCTTAATCATGTGAGTGTCATTTGCTCTTACAGAGTCATTTCCTCCACATGACTGGACACATGACCACTAACAGTCCCTGAATTTGATGTAGGATGCCTGTCATTAGAGAAGAATCAGCTCTGCTTCTCAATTCCAGTTCTAAAAATCCTAGGAAAGACACTGGATCAGCTGGGTCAGGAGCCCGCCTTGGACCAGTGAAGTGTGGCCATGGAGGCAGGGTTATATAAGAATACAGTGCTCCTTCATTCAGAGGGATGAGGAAGATGGGGGTAAAGAGCTCACAGGAGAAGGGGGAACGCTGTAAGTACCATGAAGAAATGAAACTGGGCAATAAGATGGAGAGTGGAAGAGATTGCTTAGATCAGGTCAATGGCCAGAGACTCTCTGAGGTGATGCTTGAGGAGAGACCTGAGTGACAAGGAGCAAAAGCCGCCAAGGAGAGGGTGGCAGAGTAGCCCGGACGGATGGGTCTGAGGGACAGCAAGTGCAAAGACCTTGAGCCAGGAGCCAAGGAACAGAAAGAAGGCTGTGTGACAGGAGTGTCATGCGGGGAGAGGTTGTGTGAGATGAGGACAATGAGGTAGGCAGGGGCAAGCCTATACAGAACCTTTTGTAGTCGCTCAGTCATGTCCGACTCAACTCTCTGTAACCCCATGAACTGTAGCTCACCAGGCTCCTCTGTCCATGAGATTCTCCAGGCAAGAATCCTGGAGTGGGTTGCCATTTCCTTCNGCAAGCCTATACAGAACCTTTTGTAGTCGCTCAGTCATGTCCGACTCAACTCTCTGTAACCCCATGAACTGTAGCTCACCAGGCTCCTCTGTCCATGAGATTCTCCAGGCAAGAATCCTGGAGTGGGTTGCCATTTCCTTCTCCATGGGATCTTCCTGACCCAGGGATGGAACTTGGGTCTACCTGTATTGCAGGCAGATTCTTTACCGACTGAGCCACAAGGGAGGCCTTTTAGGCCATAGGTTTTATTTTGGAGCAACTGGAAAGTTGCAAGCAGGTTAGTGACCAGGTGTCTTTACTTTGAAAAGAACAACTTGGCTGCTATGTTAAGAATGGATTGTACAAGGCAAGATTGAGAGACAGATATATGGATAGATAGGCAGGCAAGTAGATAGATAGATACATAGGGGACTTGCTGATCGTTGGAAGGGATGTAAAGAAAAAGGAATCAAGATGACTCCTGAAGATGTTGCTGCTTACTGAGATGGGGAAGACTTTGAAAGAGACAAGTTTAGAAGAAAAATTAAGAACTCCATTTTGGATATGTCAAATAGGAGATGTTGCAGAAATATAAGTGAACATTCCTAGTGGGAAGGGGGATATGGGAGACTAATGCTAAAAAGAGATCATAGCTAGAGATAAAAATTTGGAAATCATCAGCTGTACAAATTGACTCGATCACCTGCAAAGTGTTACACTGGGAACAGAGCAGATTCCTGAGCACCTCCAGCATTCCACAGCTGGGTAGAGGAGGAGCCAGAAAGGGAGACTGAGAGGAGGCAGCCGGAGGGTTATATGGGGGAATCAAGGGGAGTGATGTCACAAAAAGACAAAGGAAGAACAAGTTTTGGAAAGAAGGGAATGGTCGATAGTGTTGGATGTTGCCAAGAAGTAAAGCAAGATAAGAAGTATAGTGTTTACTTTACACAGTGTTTCTCAACCTCTTTCAAAATTATCACCCCCCTCCAAGGAATATTTTTAGACATTTTGCTTCCTAACTGTCCACCCTTATGAAATGTTAATACCACAGATACACTGTTTATCTGTTGCCATGGCACTTTGAGGACCACAAGCCATTGTAATTGATAAGAATTTGGGGGCCAATTTCTTTGGGGAGTCCCCACTATAAGCATGTGACTTATCTATATAGATTGTTTTGGATAATAAGTGCAGTTTTGGTGGTAAGATGGGGGCAAAGCCGGTCTACATTGAGTGGAAGAGTTAAGTTTGAAGTAAGGAAATAGAACAGACTGTAGATGCTTTTATAGCAGAAGGGTTAGGAGAATTGACTTTAGCCACGAAATCCAGCTTTCGTATCCAGAACTGCAACAGGGCACCTTGTTTTTCACTTCCTTGTGCCTCTGTTTTCTCAGCTGGAAAATTGGAATTATAGTAGTAACTACCTCCTGAGGCAGTTGTCATGATTAAGGCACTTAGTAATGTATGTATTTAGAATGGTGCCTAGCTATGGTTAGCAGGAGGTTAGGTGTGAAAGGGAGATGAGTAGAGCCTACTGCATCAGGGCTAAAACTGGGAGTGAACGTAAGATTGAAGGAAGCTTTGTTAGTCGCAAGAGGCTGGAGGTATTTCCTTAATTCAATGGAACCGGTTATAAGGGATTAATGAGAATGATGAATAGTTGTGGACCCCTAAACTAGCGAAAGAGGCTGGACCAGAGAAGGGAGACTTGTGCTTGAACATCTCCTCTGTGGTTAAAAGGTAGGAGGAGAAAAGGACACAAACTATTGTCACAGATCTCCTGCTGCCCTACAGTCAACCCCAAAACACAGTGGTGTGAAACAGAAATTGATTGTTTCTCGCCTTTCTGGGGGTTGGCTGGGCTCAGCAGTCCAGTCTCACACTTTCCTACATCATCTGGGAGAGCTCTTAAATGGCAGAGATTAAAGTGTTAAGGTCTCTTGAGGCTGGGGCTCTGGAACTTACACGGCATCACTTCTACCACATTCTGTTGGTGAAAGCAAGACTCAAGATCAGCCCAGTGTCAAAGACTGGGCAAGTAGACCTCACCTCTTGTGAGTAGGAAGTGCAAAATATCATCCACGCCTTTCTGTCTACCCAGTTCAGTTCAGTTGCTCAGTCATGTCTGACTCTTTGCAACCCCATGAATCACAGTACACCAGGCCTCCCTGTCCATCACCAACNAGAAATGAATTGCCAGTCTAGGTTTGATGCAGGATATAGGATGCTTGGGGCTGGTGCACTGGGATGACTCAGAGAGATGGTATGGGGAGGGAGGTGGGAAGGGGGTTCAGGATTGGGAACACATGTACACCCGTGGCGGATTCATGTTGATGTATGGCAAAACCAATACGGTATTGTAAAGTAAAATAATAATAATAAAATCAGGGCATTTAAAAAAATAAAAAATAAAGATTAACCTATAAATTCAAATGATCATCTTATCCAAAACACCCTCACAGTAACACCCAGAATAATGTTTGACCAGGTACCCCACCAGTCAAGCTGACATGTAAATGTAACCATCATAAACATCATACATCTATTTATGAAGTATAGTGTTGCTAGACAGGAAAACAATGAGAGCAGGAAGCAGACAAGAAATTAGTGGCTCGGTTCTCTATGAAGACATAGAAGAGGGATGCCTTGTTCAGTAAGCTTAGTACCATGAATTGGCTACTTCAGATAAATTCACTTAAAACAAAGATGCATTTTCTGTCTTAAACAGCAAGGAACATTTTGCTAGGGGAACTGTCTTGAAAACTACAGCGACATACATATAATAACATAAGGGCTATGCAATAAGTGAGAAGTTGTGCTGAAATTTCTCATGTGAGGTTTGCTTTAGAGCTTCAAGGTGTGGACTGGGGGATGAACAAATGAGTTATGCAAAAGTGGAGCCAGGTTCACTGTACAGAAACTGGCCAAAGAAGGGGGAAGAAAAGAAAATCACTATCCTTTTTACGCCATTAATCCTCATCAGTTCCTGAGCCATTTCCCTTCCAAGCTTTTTCTCTGGATAAATGGATGGAAGTGTATTACTTCTATTTATTTAATCAACAGTTTCATACAGTGTACTATGCACCAGACACTATTCTCAGTGCTCTTGGAGGCATATTTTTAAACTGGGGAAACTTGAAAAATTATTTATTTTTAATTTTACTTTTTCGTTAATTGGAGGATAATTACTTTGCAATACTGTGATAGCTTCTGCCACNTTCAGCATCAGTCCTTCCAATGAACACCCAGGACTGATCTCCTTCAGGATGGACTGGTTGGATCTTCTTGCGGTCCAAGGGACTCTCAAGAGTCTTCTCCAACCAGGCATGGATATATATGACTTTGTAGATTTGGTGAAAGTAGTTCTGTTTCAGATGGCTTTGGTTTTTCTCTATATGGTAAAAGTTTGCCTGCTGTGAATGAGCAGACAGGTGTGGAAGGAGAGAAAGCAATGATTTCATACCTGAAAAAGACTGCAGGTTGAAAACAACCTTTGGGAGGATTCAGAGAGATAGCTGGCAGACTGTCATAGGACTTCCCGCCAATGTCAAGGGCCCATCTGCAGGTGCAGCCATGCAGCGTATCAGTATCCGTCTGCCCTGCTGTGAGGTTTTTGACACCAGCACTCAACAGCCCAGGTGGAGACCAGACAAAGACAGATGTTGGATTCATGCTGGATTAGGGCCCTGCCAGCTGGGTAGGATGAAAAGATGAGGGGTGGCAAGTGAGGATTATTGGCAGCAGTGAGTGAAAAGGACAGACCATGACATTTAAGCTGGGTCAGGAGGGAAATGAAGACAGGATTTCCCCTGTTTATAACACTAGCTTGATGTTTTTAATTTAATGTTTTGCAAAATAATTTTTAAAAATGCCTACACTCATCCCTTGCTTCATTAATGTCTATGTATAGTGCCAAGACCCTTCCATCAAATACCTACTAAGTAAAAGAGACAACTGAAAAAATACATATAACAGGTTAAAAAATTACTTTTCTTAGCTAAGATATTCCCATTACAGTGACCAGTAAGAATGCCCCAAACTGAAATTTTCTCCCATTTGTTGATGATGAATTCTGCTCTCGTGTTCTGTAACTATTAAAGAAAATTTATCTCTTTAAATAGATATTCAGGAATATAATATTGTCCTTTTATCCCTCTGCTGGACACCTTTTTTCTTGAATAAGCATATGACTTTAATTTTCATTTCAAAGTATATTTTGCTACACCACAATATAGCAAGTAATCTATAGGAACACCATTTAGTTTCATGTCAGTTTTTCAAGGTTTAACATCTTACTCTGACTTTTCATTCCAATATGTTTCACCCTCCATAGCTGGGCTATGCTACTATGCTAAGCCGAGTCATTTCTGGCTGGTTCCTGTCCGATCATGAGTCTCCTGTGAGCCACAGAGCTCTCTTTCTATCAAACACAAACATGATTAGGTCACCTTTGCAACCACCTGATACTTGATATGTAAGGTTATTTGTTTCCATGCAGCTCCATGCTCAGAAACTCTGGGGCTTTTTCACCCTTCATAACCCTTCCCCTTACTAAGCCTAAGGTCAAGAAAGTTCCATCAGATGATTGTCCTTCTTGCTCTGAAACCCTACATTTTTTAAAACGCTGTTTTATTTGCATCATTACTCCGCTCAGAAATCTTCAAGGATCCTGTGTGACTTTTCACTGCCTACAGCCTAGCTCCTTTATCTAATATTCCAGCCTTTATTTACTTTAGCCTGATATGATGAAAACACCTTAAGGCAGCTTTCAGTGGAAACGTTAGAATTAGATTTATTAGCTCCCCATAGCTACGTTTCCCACAGTCCGAGCTCTTCCGAGTCTCCACTACGGTTCCTAACCAGTTTCTCCTATGCTGCTTTCCATCCAATTAAACAGTGGTTTTCGACCTTGGGTGTCCATTGAAAATACCTAGTGAATCACTCTAGAAATTCTGGTGTAATTGATCTGGGCTGCAACTGAGCACTGGGATTTTTAAAGCTCCCTGGTGATCCTAATGGGCATTCAAGGCTGAGAATTGCTACGTAGGACACGTTTATTGATTCTCTCTAAAACAATCACCATTCCCCTCCTTCCCTCATCCACACTCCCCTTCCTTCTTTACTTCTCTAAATCCTGTCACCTCTTTGAGATTCAACTCAGGTATTGCTGGGATCTTAATTCATCATTCAAAGCCAATACCTTCCCAAAGTAATGCCCTTTCATTGTTGTTGTTCAGTTGCTAAGTCATGTCTGAGTCTTTGCGACCCCATGAACTGGATTTTAAATTTCAATTAAGGTTGTCATTGTAAGAAGCCAAAATCATTTAAACATTTTCAGTACATAAAACATACAGAAGATCATTTTAATGATATGGTTTTAATTTATTTATACCTTTTTATTCCTAATTGTAAAAAGTCTTGGAGTTAAGAGACACACACAACCTAGAGGCCCATCGACAAATGAATGGATAAAGAAAGAAGTTGTGGTACATATACACAATGGAATATTACTCATCCATTAAAAGGAACACATTTGAGTCAGTTCTGATGAGGTGGATGAACCTAGAACCTATTATACAGAGTGAAGTGAGCCAGAAAGAGAAAAATAAATACCGTATTCTAATGCACCTATATGGAATCTAGAAAAATGGTTCTGAAGAATTTATTTACAGGACAGCAATGGAGAAACAGACATAGAGAATACTTATGGACATGGGGAGAGGGGAGGAGAGGGTAAGATGTATGGAAAGAGTACCATGGAAGTTTACATTACCACATGTAAAATAGATAGCCAATGGGAATTTGCTGTATGACTCAGGAAACTCAAACAGGGGCTCTGTATCAACTTAGAGGGGTGGGATGGGGAGGGAAATGGGAGGGAGATTCAAAAGGGAGGGGATATATGTATACCTATGGCTGATTCATGTTGACATTTGACAGAAAACAACAAAATTCTGTAAAGCAATTATCCTTCAATTAAAAAAAAAAGACAAAAAAGGCCAGGTACTACTACAGTAAATGAGATTAATTAGGGTTAGGGTTTTGGCAGGTTATGAGACCTAGAAATACAGATATCCAGAGTGATCCATTTCTCTGTCCCAGTTATCATATCTAGAACCCTTGTAGAGTCACTTTATCTTGGGCTACAAAACTGAAGCAAGATACTAGATTCAGGTTTGGTATATTACCTGACTATCTGTCCACAGAAATCTGTAGAAATTTCCACATGGTAAATTACATGGTTAGACTTTATATTTTTTTATTCCTTGGGTTAGGGAGTATTATACTCATTAAAACTCATTTAGATACTTGAAATGATTTCTGCTTGAGATTTTAGATGTCTCACGTGTGATTTTCTCAAACTTGTACTCACAGTTCTTGAGGTCATTGCACTAACATGCATTAATCCTGTTTGTAAAAAGTTTGCATTCTTTTTTTAGTCACGCTGCACAGCATGCAGAATTGTAGTTCCCCAAGCAGGGATCGAACTTGTGCACCCTACAGTGGAAGTGTGGAAATCTAACCACTGGTCTCCCAGGGAAGTCTCAAAAGTGCATTTTTCTCTGCTCATTCATGCAGTTGTCTGGGGGGCATGTTGTGCCAGGCCCTGTGCTGAGTTCTGGGACTATAAAAATGAATGAAACCATTTGTTCAAATGGAAGGAGTTTGGACCTTAGATGGAAGAGACCTATAAATGAACAGAAAATCATATCACTGTAGGAACTTGCTCAGTGGCTGTCTTTTTCAATTGAAAAGGAGGGCAAGAGGCCTGGTTGGTCTCATCTTCTGCTGTTATCACTAGTACCTAATTCCTAGCAGCACCCAGTAAATATTTGTTATCCTTAGAGAAGGAAATGGCAACCCACTTCGTATTCTTCTTGCTTGGAAATCCCCATGGACAGAGAAGCCTGGTGGGCTACAGTCCATGGGGTGGCAAAGAGTCCGATGAGACTTAGGGATTGAACAGCCAAATGAGTAAATACTAAAACAGTTACACAGAGGAAGCTATGGGTGTCCCCATAGAAAGGACATGGGCCTAGTTTTATGTGTGTCTGGAGGTTGGCATTACAGTGTCAAGTCAGAGGTATCAAGAGAAAAAACCCTTTGACCATGAGATGTGAAATGAGTCCTGGGAGATAAAGGAAATTAGGTAAAAGTAGGGTTGGGGTTGCCTAGGAGTTCCCAAGACTGAATTTCAAGTAGTTCCCAGATACCAAGAAGAGTCCAGTCTGTAGCAGTACGCGGCAGAGATGACAGTGAAGGGGCCTGCAGGCGGCATCATTTATACATTTCCATTTTTAGTCTCTTTATGCCAATTAAAAAGCAAACCAACAAACGTCCGTCGATCCCTACGACACTGGTAACTCATGGATTCCCATCTTGTTACCCAGGAGCTCAGCGTGATGGCGGGGATCGACTAGCGGCTCCCCAGTTAAGGCCATGAATGAATGAATGAAGAATCATAGTACTGTGAGCATCCGCGCAATGACTGAGTCTTCTGGACCATAGGGAAGTCAGGGAGCCCCTACCAGGCTGAGCAGGGACTCAAGGGTTTAACGAGTGGTGTGAGACGAGTCTGGAAAGCGTCACATCTCAGAAATAAAACCAGAGGCACGACTGTGGGGAGAGTTTCAACGCATCTTCCCAGCGGGAAGGTGAAGCAACAGGAGTAAAGCACTCGAGAGTTGACGAGGGCTGGCAATTTCCGACGAGCGATATGGGAAAACGGCTGGGTGTCGAGCTACGCGGTATCCAGGCGATCCAGGGATAGGAGCCGACAGCTGGGCTTCACACCAACCGGGGAGGGCGGCCCGGAGACCGCCAGCGCCGAGGGCCGGAACGCTGGACGCCGCCTCCCGGGCCCCGCCGGACGCGGTTTCCGAACGCACCGGCGTGCGCCCTGCAGCGATGGAGCGAGCATCTCCAGTCGCGCAGGGGGCGCAGCCCGGCCGTCCCGCCTCTAGAGCCTTGCTGGACCGTCCCGCGGCACAGCAGGAGGCCTCTCCTCAGCAGACGCCCACAGAGGGCAGCAGCCTCCAGAGGCGCGGATGCGAGCCCCGCCCGCCGTCAGGGTCACTGCCTCCGGGACGCACGCTTCTCCTCTGCTGGCAGCTGGAGGGAAGCTGACCGAACGCCGGCGAGGTGAGGTCCTAGGAACTCTCCAGCCCTCCCGCGAACTTCCGGGAGACGCGGCCCGCCCCCCACTCCCGCCCCCTGCGGAACCGCCCCGAGCCCCGCCTCTTCTCTGATTGGCTGCCCGCGCGGCCTCTACACCGCCCTGGCCGGTGATTGGCGCTGAGGCGCAGTCTGTCAGCCGCCTCCCTTGGGAATCTGGGTCGCTAAGGGAAGCGTTCGTTACTCGGGGACGGTTTGGGAAGAGGTTGGTCAGGCCACCTGAGCTCGTTTGTTTATTGTTCTGGAGATCCTACCCCCGCGGCGCGCGCTTCCGTCGCAACGGCCGGGAGAGGAGCCGGTATCGGAGGCGGAGGGCAGGGGTGGCGAGAAAGTGAAGGTTGAGAAGTGAGCCTGAGGCCCCCAAGCCCGACTGTCTCCGAGAGCGAGCGGGGTGGGAAGGAAGGGCCCTGAGAGAGGAACTGTCACCCTGGGAGAGGCCTAGTTTCTGCTGCAGGGGAGGGTGGCGGGGGTTCATGACCTAGTTGTCCGGGCATCTCGTTTTCTAGGTGAGTCTGTCCACAGAATTCACTAGAGATTTTTGCTTCGGCTTTGCAGCCGAGTTTGGAGACGGGTAGCCCGTTTTCTCGCCTTCCTAGAAGCCATTGACTGAATTCATTCACTCTTTTATCGCTTCAGATGAGCAGCCGACAAAAAATGCACAAACAATGGAAGGACGGATACCACTGCGTATGTTAAAAGCACGTTGAGAGGAAAACAAGGTATTAACTTGGATTTAATTGTGTTTAATTGTACGAGAGAATTACCTTTTTGAGGAGAAGCTCAAAAGTTTTGACTAATACTAATTTAGTTTGGTCTTGTGACAGGTTTGAAATTTTTAAAATCTTTTAATATACAAAAGTCACGTTACTGCCGTACCTACCAAATACGCTCTNGAACCGCCCCGAGCCCCGCCTCTTCTCTGATTGGCTGCCCGCGCGGCCTCTACACCGCCCTGGCCGGTGATTGGCGCTGAGGCGCAGTCTGTCAGCCGCCTCCCTTGGGAATCTGGGTCGCTAAGGGAAGCGTTCGTTACTCGGGGACGGTTTGGGAAGAGGTTGGTCAGGCCACCTGAGCTCGTTTGTTTATTGTTCTGGAGATCCTACCCCCGCGGCGCGCGCTTCCGTCGCAACGGCCGGGAGAGGAGCCGGTATCGGAGGCGGAGGGCAGGGGTGGCGAGAAAGTGAAGGTTGAGAAGTGAGCCTGAGGCCCCCAAGCCCGACTGTCTCCGAGAGCGAGCGGGGTGGGAAGGAAGGGCCCTGAGAGAGGAACTGTCACCCTGGGAGAGGCCTAGTTTCTGCTGCAGGGGAGGGTGGCGGGGGTTCATGACCTAGTTGTCCGGGCATCTCGTTTTCTAGGTGAGTCTGTCCACAGAATTCACTAGAGATTTTTGCTTCGGCTTTGCAGCCGAGTTTGGAGACGGGTAGCCCGTTTTCTCGCCTTCCTAGAAGCCATTGACTGAATTCATTCACTCTTTTATCGCTTCAGATGAGCAGCCGACAAAAAATGCACAAACAATGGAAGGACGGATACCACTGCGTATGTTAAAAGCACGTTGAGAGGAAAACAAGGTATTAACTTGGATTTAATTGTGTTTAATTGTACGAGAGAATTACCTTTTTGAGGAGAAGCTCAAAAGTTTTGACTAATACTAATTTAGTTTGGTCTTGTGACAGGTTTGAAATTTTTAAAATCTTTTAATATACAAAAGTCACGTTACTGCCGTACCTACCAAATACGCTCTTTGCTAATGATGGACTAGTGCTGACCATGCAGAACATGAAAAGAAATCGGGAACTTTTGATAATGTTCATTTGCATATGATTACATAGTGCTACAGATCTTTTAAAAATAACGTTATCCCTGTTTAAAAAAAAAAAAACAACCTTGTAATTTAATGTTGGACTGTGTGTGAGATTGAATAGTAGCTAACTCATACAGTAAGTTACACTCCTGGGCTAATTTCACTTCGTTTTTAAAGTACCAATTCGTTGTTTGTTGCTCAATTGTTCAGTCATGTCGGACTCTTCTGCGACCCCATGGACTGTAGCCCACCAGGCTCCTCTGTCCATTCGATTTCCCAGGCTAGAATACTGGAGTGGGTTGCCATTTCCTTCTCCAGGGGATCTTCCCAACCCTGGGGTCGCACTGGAGTCTCCTGCATTGGCAGGCAGTTCTTTACCACTGAGCCACTCGCGAAGCCCAAAATATCAATAGTTTGACTGTTAAACACTGAGTCATAGTTATAACAGTTGCTTCATTGGCCATCTAGTCATTTGACCTTCTAGCTTCTATTAAGTTATATGCTGTCTTATACATATCTGTTAGTGACATACTGGAAATTGTCAGGGAATGGTTTATTGCAGCCACATGTATGCATGCTAAGTTGCTTCAGTGGTGTCTGACTCTGTGTGACCCTATGGACTGTAGCCCACCAGGCTCTCCAGAACCCACACTCAAGAATACTGGAGTGGGTTGCCATGCCCTCCTCCAGGAGCCTTCCTGACCCAGAGATTGAACCTATGTCTCCTACATCTCCTGCATTGGCAGGCAGATTCTTTACTACTGGCACCACTCAGGGAGCTCCATTTCAGCCACAGAACACCCAAATTAGCTCTTGAAGTTAGACCTGAGCCCTACCCTGGAAAATTCTGACCTGGATTGGGGATGAACTCTGGACATCTGTATTCTGGAAAATTTCCTCAAGTGAGTTTGATGTGCATTCCCAGTTGAGAACTGAAGCTTTAACAACTTAGATATGTTTAAGAAATTTTAAGATATTTATGAAATAAATAGTTCTTCCCTTGATTTCCTTATGGTTTAAAAGTAAATTTCTCAGGAATAACATTTCAGGATAATCCAAAAGCAGTGTTTGCCTCAGCAAGGTCAGGAAGTTTCACTGGCACTCAGCAGCCTCTGGACTAACCACTCCAGTCTTAGGAACAAGGTTCTTATGGAGAGGCACAAGAGCTCTGATGTGCTTGCAGGATCCCCAGAGCTATGCATGTAGTATTGTCTCCTGTGAGGTGTAAGAGAGGTCAACTTCAGGTCTATTCAGCTAACTTATTTTTACTTCAACAAAATGCAAAGAGGGTAATATTACATTTATGAACTTTATTTTGGGAAGAAAACTCCTACTGGAAATAAATGTAAATGATACCCTCCCAATACCAGTAGTCCTATGCTTTACTTACTTTATTAGGTAAAGAATGTGCATAATTCAAGGTAAAATCTGTATGCTAACATGAAGTATTCAGATATTTGGAATGTATTAAACCAACTTTACAGGAGAGTCAAAGAGGTAAAAGTGAGATAATCACTTTGGTTTTCAAGTATGAGAAATGTGTGGTGAAACCAAATCCATTCTGACTTCAAGGGCAGCTTTCAGTAAAGCAGTAGGCCCAGTTGTGTTGTATTATCTAGAAGCTGTTAGTATTGATATTTATTTTACATGTAAGTTTTTCACTGCAAGACTTGGCATATGAAGTATTTGAGTAGTGGGCAGATTTTTAAAATGAAAATGAAAAAAACAAACATGAAGCCATGTGTTTAGTCAGTCCATGACTAGTACCTTGAATTTGTGTTTGTTGTTTGAACAGAAAGCCAGGAGTCTCAGCATGAATCGATCTAGATCTCAATCAGATGATGGTGGTGAAGAAGCCTCATCCCAAGACCAGCATCACCAAGAAAATGAGAGAAGGTGGCAGCAAGAGCGTCTCCACAGAGAAGAAGCCTATTACCAGTTTATAAACAACCTCAATGATGAAGATTACCGGCTGATGAGAGACCATAATCTTTTAGGCACTCCTGGTAAGGGATAGGTAAAAGAGAAAATACCTTTTTCAGCATTATTAAAAGTTTCAGCGTTAGGAGGGGGTTTTACCCCCATCTTCCCTGTTCCAAAATACATTGTACTGTTTTGGTGACTTCAAGAACTTTCTAACATAACAACATAGAAAAATCACTGGTGTACTTCTTTATGTCATAAATAGGTTAATATTAGGGCTTCCCTGGTGGCTCAGCAGTAAAGATTCCTCCTGTCAATGCAGGAGATTCGCTTTGATCCCTGGTCAGGAAGATCCCCTGGAGGAGGAAATGGCAGCCCACTCCAGTATTCTTTCCTGGGAAATCTCAAGGACAGAGGAGCCTGGTGGGCTACAGTCCACGGGCTTACAAGAGTCAGACATTACTTAGCGACCAAACAAGAATATTGAATATATAGCACCGTTATACAAGTATCAAAAAAACCAACTGGTTCATGTACATGATAGTGTCCAATATTTACATATGTGGTCCTATTTCTCTTGAGTAATATTTGTACAAATAAAATACTGTTCATTTCAAACTGATTCTAACTCATGTTACTGTTTATTTACTTGAACTAATAAGTCCTCCAAAGTCAGACGTGCTCCATAATTTTTTTACAAATCAAATTTCACAATGAACTGGTTGAAACTTACAAGTTTATATGTAATATATTTCTATGTTGCATGTTTGCATACTATATAGTGGATTACCCACGTAATGAACTAGGTAAAATTCAAGTAAAGATTTGAAGTTTTCTCTAGAAATATTCCCCTCTTAATTTCTTTTTAACTCTGACAAAAATCCATAGAATTATAGCCTGTGGGTTCCTAAGTATATCAACTGGGAGCACTTTAGTAATGATTCAAATTAAATCTTATTTTAATTTAAATAAAACATTAATGAAACAACAAAAATGATGTGTATTTTCATCAAGTAAACAGTTTTTACTGTCTTCAGTTTACAGAAATGAAAACAGTAGAATGTCTTTCACAGATTGCTAAAGATTAGTCTGACCATAAGTTTTCATAAAACTTAGTAATTTAAAAATTTGAATTTCGTGAGCATTTTTCTGTTTTTTAGGAGAAATAACATCAGAAGAATTACAACAGCGGTTAGATGGTGTCAAGGAACAAATAGCATCTCAGCCTGACTTGAGAAATGGGACAAACACCAGAGGTACTGTGGACTCCTTCCCATAAGGAACAGGTTTGATTGGAGTAATTGCAGACATGAGCTTCCAGGATCTTGTCTGACGTTGGTTTTTAGTGTTTTTCAGATTTAATGTGATACTCATTCAGGGAGTATTTATGAATTATATGCAAAGCAGTACAGTTCGGCAGTACAGGACAGAGGTTGCATATAAAGATATCTTATACACCCATTGCCTTCAGGAGCTCCTGTGTATGAAATAGTATATTAATTGCCAGCAGAATTCTTTTAAATTTTAGAATGTACAGACTAGTTTTTATTTTTAAATTAATATAACTAAGCTTGGCTTTTAAAAAGTTATACAGAGCAACACAGAAAGACTGGGTCAGGAAAACCTGTTTGTTGCTTTGCTGTGTTGTTTTTGTGTTTGTTGTATCATTTTACTGAACAAACACTAAGTCATAGTATAAGTTCTTATAAAAAACAAATTGTTTAAAAAAAATTCAAACTAAACAGAAGTGTATAGAATTAAAAGTAGAGCCAGCATTAAGGTCTGCCCTACCACTTCCTTCCCCACAAGTATTTGTTAGTAGTAGTTTCACATATTATATCAAGATCATGGTATAAATTAGGGTGAAGACTATTAAAAACCCAAGTGCGTTGGCTCGGGAAGATATAAGTTTACTCCTCTTTCATGTTAACAGTCCAGGGCAGACACACTTTACTCCATAAAGCCTCCTGGGACCCACCCAGCCAGCAGAGTGGTTCTACAACTGTGCTGTCCAATGCAGTAGCTACTGGCCACATGAGCCTATTTAAATTTAATACAATTGAAAACTCAGTTCCTCAGTCATATTAGCCACATTCAGGCGTTTAATAGTCCCATGTGGCCAGTAGCATCTATCAGATAGCACAGAGACAGAGCACCTCCACTGTTGCAGAAAGGTTTCTGGACATTGACTGCTGCTGCTCCGGGGTGCGGCCTTCATGATCAAGCTAAGTCACCAGCACATCAAGGTTCCAACTGGCAGTTCTAGGTACAGAGGGAGGTGAAGGCACCTGCCTGAAAATGAGCTCTCTCACTTCCACTCCAGTTCCATTGATGAGAACTCAGTCCTGTGAACGCCCTGCTTGCCAGGCTGCTCCCAGGACCATCACAGTGCATTTACAGTGGAAGAAGGGATCACAGGTTTTGTGAGATATGAGTGACCTCTTTCATGCATCATCATCACTGCATCCTAGTAATTAAAGAAGTGGCATTTAGAATGAGTTAATGTTTACCTGCTGTTTACTCATATCTCTTTGCAAATTAAAATGGAAAGTGGAAATTAACTTTTGTTTTCTTTACATTAATATAGACAGATTGTACTATATGAGTATAGCTGGTAAGACTGGTCCTTTGAGATATGTTTTAATGGAAAATGTACCCATTATAAATGAAATAGCTTATATTTTTAGAATATGGCTAAAGTTACTTATTTTACTGATAATCAGCAGCTGATAATAGGTTTAACTTTAATAAGGAACATTTTTTATGAGAAATTGCAGTAATGAAATAAAATCAAAGCAGTCCCATATAATAGCTGTTTTTGAGTAGAACAGACTTTAAGGGTAAAATCTGTGTAGTTAATACACATTACAATGCCTTTCATTGAGTTTTGTACTTTAATAACCCACTGGTTAGAAACAGAAAATGTAAGCTTCCCACAGTAGCACTGTCATAGTCAAAGAAGTTTATCAGGGGCACAGTTATTTCTAAATTGATTCATTCAGCAGTATTAATTGAGAGTCTGATTTCTACCAAATAGAATAGAGGTTGAACAGTGAACAAAATAAGACAAAACTTGTTTGTCTTCATGCAGCTCACATTCTAAATGAACAGAAAATGTATTTTATTGTATTATATATAATGGCTAACATTTATTGAGTGCTTTCTCACATATCATACCAGATGTTATGTTAATCATATACCATGCCTTCTTTTATCCTCATGATAATCCCCTGATATCTATCCTACTATTATATCAAATTTACAGGTAAGGATATAGCCATAGAGAACTGAATTAAATGCTTAAAATTTCCTTTCTTTACATAAAGACATATTATGGTTCTAATAGTGTACTCATAAAGCCACAGTTCTTGAGCTATATGTTTTTGGCAGTTTCTAAGAAACAAGGTTACCAAAGTACCTAGTTGCAAAAAACACTGTAACCTTTCCCAAAAGGATTCTACGAATTCAAGTGAATTATGTATGTTTTCTTGCCATGTTTTATTAATATTGCCATATGAATAAAGCAATTTAAATGTACAGTTTTGGTAATGGTTATATCAATTTCAGGAATTGATGTTAAGTTGATTTGATTTGCTTTCTAGACTCAGGAATCCCTGAAGAGGGTTCGAATGAAGATTCTCTGCTGGCATGGCTGAATACCTTTCTTCGCACAGGAAACGCAACTCGAAGTGGGCAGAATGGGAACCAGACCTGGAGAGCTGTGAGTCGAACCAACCCGCACAGTGGAGAGTTTCGGTTTAGTCTGGAAATCCACATCAACCATGAGAACAGAGGATTTGAAATGGATGGGGAAGACTCTGTGGCCATGCCTTTCTCAGATGTCAGTCAAGATCAGGCTGCAGATGGGCCCCAGAGACCAAGCAGTCCTGTGGCCAGGCGAACCAGGAGCCAGGCTGCAGGGAATCTCATCCGCGGTGCCCGCATTCCCAGGATACGCCTTGGCTCCAGCGGGCAGAGCTCAGTTGAAGGCTCTCTGTCTCCATTGGGAAGACTAAGAAATGGAATTGGGGGTGCATCTGGCAGTCCTGGACCTGGTGCCCCCCTCACTCATCTCAGCACCCCATCAGGTGGGAGTGAACTCAGGCAGAGGGAGGGGCAGCGGTTTGGAGCAGCCCATGTCTGGGAAAATGGGGCCAGAACCAATGTCACAGTGAGAAATACAAACCAAAGACTAGAGCCCATAAGACTACGGTCTACTTTCAGGAGTCGGAGCCGGTCGCCAATTCAGCGACAGAGTGGCACAATGTACCATAATTCACAGAGAGAGAGCCGGCCTTCCCGGCAGAGCACCAGGCGGTCTGTCAGGAGGAGAGGGGTAACCCGGGTCTTCCTAGAGCAGGACCCAGAAGGCAGAGGGGCTGCGTCCTCGCTCTTCTCCAACTCCAGGCTTGTGTCCAGAATCACGGTGGAAGAGGAGGAGGAGGAGCCCAGCAGGCCGCCTGCGGCCGTGCGGCGACACCCGACCATCACCCTGGACCTGCAGGTGAGGAGGATTCATCCCGGAGAGAGCAGCGACCGCGACAGCATCGCCAACAGGACTCGGTCTCGGGTGGGGCTGGCAGAGAACCATATCTCTTTGGAGAGAAACAGCGGGGGCTTCCACCGCAGCATCTCACGCCAGGAGCGCTCGGGGATGCGCACCTACGTGAGCACCATCACCGTGCCGCTGCGCAGGGTGTCTGAGCACGAGCTCGCGGAGCCGTCTTCCACGGCGCTGCGATCAATCCTAAGGCAGATCATGACTGGCTTTGGTGAGCTGAGTTCTCTCATGGAGGCCGAGTCAGAGTCAGAGGCGCAGAGCGATGGCCCGCATGGGCCAGCGCTGCGCTCAGATGCGGGTCCCCCGGGTGGGGCCACCGGCCCTCCCGTGGTAGGAGCACCCCGGGGCCGGCTGGCCCGCGAGGAGCTCACCCCGCTTCATACCCTAGCCAGTGACCCCGTGGTGGGCCGTCCTGTGCGGTATTCAGGTAACTTAGTGGAGACGGGAACACTACCCATTCTTCGCCTCGCTCATTTCTTCCTGCTTAACGACGGGGACGATGACGACCCCACGCGTGGTTTAACCAAAGAGCAGATCGACAATCTCTCCACCCGGAACTACGAGCACAGCGGTGCGGATAGCGAGCCAGGCAAGGTCTGCAGTGTGTGCATCAGCGACTACGTGGCCGGAAACAAGCTCAGGCAGTTACCTTGCATGCACGAGTTCCACATCCACTGCATCGACCGGTGGCTCTCAGAGAACTGCACCTGCCCCGTCTGCCGGCAACCTGTCTTAGGGTCCGGCCTAGCCAACAGTGGGTGACGCCCTGAGTCCCTCAGACGCACACCACCGTGGAGCTGTGTTCAGGCATTGTTTTCTTGAATCATTTGTGATGCGCTTACCAGGATGAAAAATAACAGATGATTATAGTTTGAACTATTTTTTGTGTGTGCTTTTTTAACTTGTTAAAAAGAGTAAATTTATAGCAAGTTTAAAATGCAAATATTAAATTATCCTTAAGTACAGAATAGTTAATATTTCTAGAACCAAATAACCTTCAAAATATTTTTATTTTGGTAATTTTGTTCATGCTGAGCACTTTTGTATCTGCACAGTTTGGTAGGTTACAAGTCAATATTTGTCCTAAAAGTCCTGCAGGGTTTTGCTTGGACTTTCAGGTCCCATAGGCTTCATACTGTATCCAGACATCGGTATCTAAATAAGCCTTCCTTTAACTTTTCATTCTAAGGAAAGTGTCTTCATGAAAGAGTCCCTGGCTGAATGTTTGCTTAATGCACTTAAGTTACTTGAAATGTTAAATTTATTATGCAGTACTTAAAATATTCAGTCTGAAAACTACTGGTTTGGTTCTTATTTTAAGCTGTTGGGCTATTACTGCATATGGCACAATATTTAATATTTGCAGGATCATCTCGGGGAGGAAGTGGATTAAGATATTTAAAAATAGAGATAATTTATGAAGCGTTTCTGACAATCTGACTTACTAGACAGCAAGCAATATATAACACTGAACAAGTATTTCTTTTTTCAGAAATGGAACATGGACATTTTAGAGCATAGAAGTTATTTGAGTTCTGCCTTTTCGTGACTTTTTTGAAAGTGCAAACCATTTTTTGGATTAAATTAAGTAAAATGTACAACATGCATGGTTTCTCAAATTTAGTTTAAAATTAAAAAAAAAAATCTGTAAAGAATCAAATGCATAGATACTATGTTAAGTTCACTTGGAGGCCAAAAAACTCCAAATAAAACAATGACAACAAAAGTAAGAGAATGTAGAATTTATACAAACACAAAGTATGCATTGAAGATCTGTTTCTACCAATAAATATTAAAACATGTCAACTATTCTCTGTTGGTCCACTGTGGTTTATTCACTGAAAGAAAGAAATATTTCACATCAGCTGGATGCCAGGCAGTGTTATAGGTGTCAAGAATTCCATAGAGGAGAGACAGTCCCTCTCCTCATGGGAAAGACATCTGCTCTTAGAAATGGAAACTCAGTTAATGAGTTACTGTTCTGACTTTCATGTTTGTTCATGTCATTAATAAATGACAGTTTCCTGAGGTGACACTACTTGGACAAAATCACAAGAACAAAGACCTCAAGGCCAATTCTGTGAGATTGAGGTATATTTCAAGACTTAGTTTTCCTTTCCAGTTAGTGAATAAATGCATTTTGTTCAGTAAGATACATGAACAGATGTTGTTAGGGACAGTATTTCACACCTGGGGTGAAAAGTTTATGTAAAGGTGGTAACTTTGGAGTAAATGGTTTATGTAGGGCTCACACGCAAGGGACATGGGACTCGGAAATTGGATCTGAAGACTTTAAATACTAGACTTAGGGACTTTTTACTTTACAGACTTGAGGTGTCTCTTGCTAAATTATATTGGTGAAGGGTGAGATCATTTTTCTTGTTTTGGGAAGATTGGTGTGGTGCAGAGTGCAGTGGAGTGGGAAAAAATTGGAAGCAAAAAGTTAATAAAGGAACAATTACTGTAAATTTTTACTATCAATTATCATCATCACCAGTTATTACCTAACCCAGGATAATGGCAGTGATACTGAAAAGGTAGAAAACACGGGAAAAAGGACATTATTTCGTTGTTTTTTGTTCACTGAGAAGAGGTGAGAGGTAAAGCATCTCTGAGGGCAGGAGGGAGGACACGTTATAAGCTTGGCCAGTGTAGACATTTACCTAAAACAAAACTGTGTTCATATATCTGTCCCACTCATTTGAGTATGATCATTTGACCCCAGTATGACAATAGACTATGGGCTTCCTAGGTGGTGATAGGGGTAAAGAATCTGCCTGCCAATGCAGGAGACTCAAGACAGGTTCGATCCCTGGGTCAGGAAGATCCCCTGGAGAAGAAAATGGCAACCCACTCCAGTATTCTTGCCTGGAGAATCCCATGGACAGAGGAGCCTGGTGGGCTACAGTCCAGGGGCCGCAAAGAGACACAACTGAGCAGGCACACACACATAACAAGAGACAAATCCAGCAGTTACCGCTCAGATGAAATTTTCCTCAGAAAGTTCTAGCTCCCAAGAGCAGAACAAAGAAATGGGGAAATAAACAAAGTAGGGGTCAGGGAGAAGAGAGAGCGTGTAGATCTCGGTGCTTTGCAAGTTGTGGGAAGACCTGCACGCAGAGAGAACACAGGTAGGCCCTGAATGTGAAATTCAATGGTGGGCAGTATGGAGAATCCCATGAAAGCAGCAGGAATGCCTAATGAGTTTGGCAAATTGGTATCCTGGTTGGGAACAAAGAAGTGTTTTTTTAAATAATTTCATTCATCTTCCAGTAAATAAACCCCACGAGAAATACAAAGGCTCACTATCTATAGCATCTACTCAGCAAGGATTGTACCCTTTGTGCTTCCAATATAGAAAGGAACAGATCATTTAAAACCCTCCATTTGAACGTTAGCTTCCCTGACATGTCCTTAGAGCCTTTTCTGTAGAGTGTGGCTGTATTGCAAACTTTCCAGCCATCTACCCTGGTGTCTCAGATGGTAAAGAATCTGCCTGCAATGCAGAAGACCTGAGATCAATCCCTGGATTGGGAAGACCCCCTGGAGGAGGAAATGGCAACCCACTCCAGTATTCTTGCCTGGAGAATTCCACTGATAGAGAAGACTGGCAGGCTACAGTTCACGGGATCATACAGTCGGACATTACTGAGTGACTTTCACTTTCCTACATATTGCATCCTTTTTCCCTCTTGTATCGTGGAGTTTTATAATTTCAACTAGCATTGTTGTGACTTGATTATCTTTCATCCACTCTTAGGTCGTTTTTCTGTAAATCTTTAATGTGACTTCACAATTTAAATCTCCTATGAGCTCCTTGAAGTATTACTGCCACTTAACACAGGGATTCCCAGTCTCCAGGATCTAATGTCTGATGATCTTAGGTGGAGCTGATGATAATAATAATAGAAATAAAATGCACAATACATGTAATGCTCTTAAATCATCCTGAAAGCATTGCCCCCCTCACCCTGGTCTGTGGAAAAATCTTCTATGAAAGCAGTCCCCCATGCCAAAAAGGATGGGGACCTCTGACTTAACACAGGACTATTTGTTTGCCTCCAAACCTGTGCTTTTCCCACACCCTGCATTCACAGAAGCAGAAATGCCTTGAGACATTTTCAGTCTAACTCCTTCCTAAAGACATTTTTCTTTCCTGTGTGTGTGTGTGTGTGTGTGTGTGTGTGTGTGTGTGTGTGTGTGGGGGGCCACACCCCATGTGTGACACGTGGGCTCTTACTTTCCTCAACCAGGGATCGAATACTTGCTCCCTGCACTGGAAGCTCGAGTCTGAACCACTGGACCACCAAGCAGGTCCCTGAAACAATATTTTTCTAATTTTGTAACTATTATGTCATGTTTCTATGTGCAAATACATCTTTTCTGTCTCAAGGATCAGATAAGAACTGCTCCAGAAATATATCAAGTATAATCTATAAGGATGAATCCAGAAAAGAGATAAATCAATTCAGTTCAGTCGCTCAGTCGTGTCTGACTCTGCAACCTTATGCCACAGCATGCCAGGCCTCCCTGTCCATCACCAACTCCCAGAGTCCACCCAAACCCATGTCCATTGAGTCGGTAATGCCATCCAAGATCTCATCATCTCATCATCTGCCGTCNTGCTTCTCTTCTTTTCACAGCTATTTGTAAGGCCTTGTCAGACAGCCATTTTGCTTTTTTGCACTTCTTTTTCTTTGGAATGGTCTTGATTCCTGTCTCCTGTACAACGTCATGAACCTCCATCCATAGTTCATCAGGCACTCTGTCTATCAGATCTAGTCCCTTAAATAAGAGACATCTGAAGATGTTGCGTTAAGGTCGGAGTTAAAAGGCTGCGCCTGAGGCTTTTTACAAATATTATCAATCCTCCCATGCAAGAACTTACCAGGAACTTTTCATCTTCCTGCATCTCTCCGTTTGAATACTCTCTCACCAGAGGAAGAAGACATCATGTAGGAATGGTGTAGGAAGTGAAGCAGGTGGTTTTGCTTCCATTGCAGAGTCAGCAGGGTCTCCCCCTCAACCTTGTATAACACTGGAAATCAGAGACCTTGGATATCTGTCAACATAGACATTGGAGGTGATTTCTTGGGAAACCAGAGCTGCCTTTTGTTGAGCAGGCCAAATGTTCGTGTTTCAGAGGATGTGGCCGTGTGTGCCAGCGGTGGTGGTTGCCTTGATGTCTTTAGACAGGTTGAGGGTACTTTTCAGTGACTCTGAGTGCATTAGGCCCTGATGTTTCTGACCCTGTGATAATTGCAGATCCATAAATACTTTCAGCAAGTATATATATATATATATTTATTATTATTGTTTTTTTAGTATGTTTTATTTTGAGCACTACATCTCTGAAGACTGTTGAGTGGGGGAAGTTTGAGCTGGTTCATCACGTTGCTCTCGGGATTCAATTCAGTTCCAAAGCTGGTCCTCAGATCTGTGGCTTTNTTATTATTGTTTTTTTAGTATGTTTTATTTTGAGCACTACATCTCTGAAGACTGTTGAGTGGGGGAAGTTTGAGCTGGTTCATCACGTTGCTCTCGGGATTCAATTCAGTTCCAAAGCTGGTCCTCAGATCTGTGGCTTTCTGCTACTGCTAAGTCGCTTCAGTCGTGTCCGACTCTGTGTGACCCCACAGATGGCAGCCCACCAGGCTCCTCCGTCCATGGGATTTTCCAGGCAAGAGTACTGGAGTGGGGTGCCATTTGCCTTCTCCATGTGGCCTTCTAGTACAAACGAATATGAGGCTGTGTTCACTTCCGCAGTAACTTTAACAGCATCTGCTAGAGCTGTGTAGGTTTCAGATCAGAGATGTGACAGAAACAATGATGATGTTATTCAGGCATTTCTCATTATCGTTCAGGTAAACATTTTAAGGTCATATTTCTTGGGCTGTATAACACTGAGTATCTTATAAAAATGAAATAAACTAGGAATATTCAACTTCTTTTATATTTAAGCCCCAGAGACAGACTCATAGAATCTGAGGCCTAGGAGAAGATGGATTATCTAACTAAGCACATCCTCTTTGAAACCCCGGGAGGCTGCCCCGCAAATGTCTCAGTTAATCGCAGAGCCTACTTTTAAAGACAAAAGATTACTTTCCTCTCACAACACAACATGAGGTTAGTCTAGGTCTCTGAGAAGCAGACACACTTGACAGCTTTATACATTATTGTTTTGTTTTGTCTCTCAGTCGTACTCAACTCTTTTGTGACCCTATTGACTGGAGCCCACCAGGCTCCTCTGTCTATAGGATTTCCCAGGCAAGAATAGTGGAGTGGGTTGTCATTTCCTCCTCCAAAGATTATACATACAAGAGATTTACTGAGGAAACACCTGTTAAGGATAAAAGGGTCAGAGCAGGAGCAGATGAGGCGAACCTCTGGGCTACTTTGCATGACTCACACCTCAGACAAGAGGGAAGGAGGGGCCTTGGCGAGGAGAAGCTTCAGACCACTGGGCGGTTCTGGGAGAGGAACCTCAGGGGGGCATCGTCAGGGCTGGCAGGGGAGTCCCCCACTGGGCAGGGATGGGCCGGTTCTTGTCCCCGCTCAGGTTAATCATTACCTGGGGCAGCTGAAACAACAGCAGCCTGGACCTGGAAGCCTTGGCAAGCCCAAAGGGTGACACTTGAAGGCTGTCGTTCAACTGTGTCCCACTGCAGGCTCTCTTGCATGGTGCACCTGCATGGTCGCCACAAACACGTCATTTCCAGAAACAGTCACAACTGGATCCTCATGTAGTCTGAATCCTGCTTCTCTCCAAAACCACCAGTAACCATTTTCTATTGCTTAACCTCAACTGTCATGAGGTAAGTTAACTTTCCTACAGTTTCCGCTTAGCTCTCTTTCCCAGTTTTGTGTGTGTGCTCAGTTGCTTAGTTGTATCCGACTCTGCAACTCCATAGACTGTAGCCTGCCGGGCTCCTCTGTCCGTGGGATTCTCCAGGCAAGATACTGAAGTGGGCTGCCATTTCCTCCTCCAGGGGATCTTCCTGACACAGGGATCAAACCCTTGTCTCTTAGGTCTCTTGGCAGGTGAACTCTTTACCACTAAGTCACCTGGATAGCCCAGAAAGCAGTAAACCAGAGGTAATTCATACCATAAGTACTAACCTACTGAGCACTTTCCCACATTTAAATAATTTTATTCCTCTCACTTCTACCCGCAGGATCCTCTTAAGGTTTGCCAAGTCCCTCTGCCAAAGCCCAGAACTGCCTGTGGTCCTCCATGAGCAGGATGCTCTGAGAGAGGCTACTGACAGTCTTGACTAGGAACACAGACTTGGGTCACAGATGTCAGCTCAAGTCCCAAATTTGCCACATGATGGCTTGGAGGCCTGGGGCGAGTATTGTGATGCTCTGGGCAACGTTTTCCTGGTTTGTGAAATATGGATACAGTGATACCTGCCTAGAGGGGTTAAACAAGATAATGCATGTATACAGTAAAAGCCCCCCAGCACACGGTCCTCCATAAATATTGTTAACATCGTCCCCAGTCCTGAGCTTAATTAATGAAAGGACTTCTGTTGCTGACTCATATCCAATTTATGAGCCATTTGGCTTAGCCTTGGGGTACTTTTGCTCATTACTTGTTCTGGATCTGCCAGGGTGATACTGACGTCTCTATTTTTCTTTCCTAATCATACTCTACTATTTTTATTCTTGCTCACTGACCCTCTTTCTTCCAGCTTTTCTGCAAAGTCTCTGCTTCTGGGAATCAGTTAAAGGTTTTCCTTTTTTGTTTGGGGTGGGTGTTTAGTGATGCTTGGAGGCAGAGGTAAGAAGCTGCCTTGTATCATTGTTAAAGCACTCCACCTCTGAGGTCTAACAATGAATGCCTCTTCTGGACTCACAGTGCTTCCTAGGTTTTCAGGAAGCTGGCACAGCCCAAAACTCTTTGATCCTTGTTTCATGTATATTGAAAGCTAATGGGAATCCCCCAGTCTGATTACGATATGATTTTCTCTTACCGTCGATAATCTGGAAAGGAAGGAGAGGGTGCCAGCCCCACTCTGGAATGCTGATACTACTACTCATCACCACATCATCCTAATTTTCTATGACATTTCATCTGCCCAAAGAGGTTTCATGCTTCATGTCTCATTTGATATTCAAACCAAGTTGAGAGTAGGTTAGGTAAGAATTATTTATGTTTATTTTGGAAGAAACTCAAGTACAGAGAAATGAATAATATGCCCAAATCAATCAAAAGGTCCAGTAGCAGTACCAGAAACAGATCTTGTATTTCTGGATTTTTGTCTCATGCTAAGTGACCAAAGAATCTGAATGTTGTTGTAGACAGCAGTGCAAAACTCAGGAACCCCCCCAGCCATGCCATCCTCTGGGGGAAGAGGTTTGGTGAACAGTGACAAATCAGGTAAAATTGATAGTAGTAAACCATTTTTACAGTTCTTCCTCATAGGTGATCTCCAGTTCTTCTCAAAGTCTCCTTGCCACTTCCTGCAAATCTCCTTGGAGAAGTCTCTTGTGTTCTTGGAGGTCCTGCGCATTGTCTATGGCTACCATATCAGTAACAATGTGATATTGTGGTGGTCATACTTTAAGTCTGTCAACTCTCCTACTGCACCCAAGAAAAAAACTTCCCCTAAGGGCATGCTTTGAGGGTTAGGTTATTGATTATTTTCTACAGTATATATGAACATTAAATGGGTAGAGCTTGGTTTGCTTCAATCGTCTTAATCATGTTACATTTTTAAACATCCAAACCTATGTATAAATAAGGACAGAAACCAAGTCGTGGTCACCTGCCCCAGAAAGATTCCATTTTGCCTTAAGGGAAGGAGAACCACTTACTATCAGACCTAGCTACTATCAGACCCAAGTTCTCTGAGTTGATACAGGTGAGAAGGTGAGCAGAGTTCTCCAGCACCTCACAGAGAACTGAAAAAGAATGATACTGGTATCGTCTCACTGTTTATTCAGACAGCATTATACCATCTTTTAGTTCTCATTTTAGACCCTGTCTTCACTTACAATGCAATTTCAAGTTTTAACTCAACATACCGCCTTAGGGACCAAACGAAATTTAAAAATAAGAATCACTGAGAATGAGATTATCCTCACAGGATACAAACTTGGTTCCAACCAAAACAATGCCACAAACACTTCTAGCAATCATTAAGAAGATCTTTGGAAATATGGCTGAAGTTGACCTAGAGTCAAAGAAGTCAGAATTGTTCTGAGTCTTACAGGCAAATATGCCTAAAACAAAACAGCAACAACAAAAAACAATTATTTTGCAACAAAGCACTCAGATAAAAAAGCTGAAGGGGAGACCTCAAATGTTAATTATAAAATGCATCAATTTCTAAGCAATGAAGAGGTGAAGTCAACAGATAATTCAGTTTACCAGTGAACATTCAGTGTTATGGTGTCAGCTGCAGAGCCTCTAGAAAACTGAGTTAAAAGAAAAAACAACAACCAAATTTTCATTTTCTGTCAGGAAATTGGAGTGAAATCAGTTACGTTTATTTACAATATTTCAGTTCATCTATACTTCAGAAGCAGCAGTACACAGTCTGATTGCAAATTACACTTCCCAGAATGCACATGGCGAGCATGTTTTTCGACCACGGGGAAGAGGGTAGAAGTTAAGTGACTAAGAAAAAACGACCTGATGAACTTCACCCTCCAGAGCATCTCCCAGATTGTACAGGTTGCCAGTGCCTGGAGCTCAGCAGGAGACTCAGATAAACTCAATCAAAGGAAGCTAAAGGGTGTTTGAGCTTCTCTGTGGCTCAGAAGGTAAGGAATCCCCCTGCAATGCAGGAGACCTGGGTCGGGAAGATCCCCTGGAGAAGGGAATGGCAAGCCACTCCAGTATTCAGCTTGGAAAATCCCATGGACAGAGGAGCCTGGCAGGCTACAGTCCATAAGATTGCAAAGAATTGGACATGATTGAGTGACTAACACACAAGAGTGTTTAGCTCCAGGGTTTGTAGCCTGTAAAGATGGTTCTTTCTTGTTTCACAGACTCTGCAGAGAGGGAGGTGTTGTGCTACCCTGTCGCCACAGAATTCCTAGTCTTCTCAGTGCCTTTGAGAAGACTTCTATTTAAAAACTCACAGTAAAACGCTCTGAATATTCTTGACCCACAGCCCACACTGAAAGGATTATCTGCCCAAGTCCTGTCTTCTCTGGCTGCCATGGCGTCAGCAGAAGTTTACAGCATGGCTTCCCCTCTAGCCTTTATTTATCTAAATCTACTCATCTTGGAAGTCTCAACTTTTTCCAGGAAATCATCTTGGCTTACCCTAATTGAAACTATTCTCTCTTACTAAAATCTTCTCTCCCTCAGGCCTAGAGTAAGATTTTCAGAGGACTGTGGGTGTGAGAAGGATCTGATGTTACCCCCATTATAATCCAAAGCAAAAAACAACCCTGAAATATGAAACATATGTACAAAGTCTCTAACTTCTTTCTATGATTGTTATTTACATGATTAAAACAAAACAAAACAAAAACATTCTTTCAGACTTCGCCGGTGGTCCAGATTTTAAGAATCAGCCTGCCAATGCTGGGGACACTGGTTTGATTCCTGGTCAGGGAGGATCCCACATGCTGAGGGGCAACTAAGCCGGTGCACCTCAACTACTGAGCCCACTCGCCCTAGAGCCCATACTCTGCAACGAGAAGCCACTGCAATGAGAAGCCCGCTCAACTAGACAGTACACCCGGTTCAACGCAGCTAGAGAAAGCCCGTGTGCCACAGGCAGCGCAGCCAAAAACACAATTTAAAAATCTATTCTTTCAGGAATTTTTTGGTACCCTTGATCTGGTGGTACTCAAGGCAATGCTAATACTGTTTGTTGGATCATCCACCTGTTTTCTTCACCAGAATTAACGTGTTATGAGGTTAAGGACCTTGGATGATAAATTCCCCCATCTCTGAAGCCTAGAATAGAACTCACATATAATAGGTTCTCAGTTTGTTCGACTAAGGAATAACAGCAAAATCTTCTAGCTGTCTTCAAATATTTCAAGAATGTCATGAGGATGTATGTAAGTGGGGATACCAGACTGAGTTTTCTTCTGTATTTCTGAAGGCAAAGACCTGTGCATGGGAACTGCTGGCACCGAACATACTCACCTTTTGACATTTAGAGTTGGTCATCGTCTGTAGATTAGAGGTGATTAGAGTTGAATATGACCCTTCGCAGCCTCATAAAGTATTAACCTCCCCACTGTCAGTGGAAGTACTCAAAACAGCATGTGTCAGGGGATTCCTTCTTGCAGAAAGTAGGCAGAATAACAACCCTCCCCAGCAGATACTCATGTCCTAATCCCTAGAAAGGCAGTGCCAAAGAATGTTCAAACTACCGCACAATTGTACTCATCTCACACGCTGGCAAAGTAATGCTCAAACTTCTCCAAGCAAGGTTTTAACAGTATGTGAACCGTGAACTTCCAGATGTTCAAGCTGGATTTAGAAAAGGCAGAGGAACCAGAGATCAAATAGCCAACGTCTGCTGGATCATGGAAAAAGCAAGAGAGTTCCAGAAAAACATCTGCTTCATTGACTATGTCAAAGCCTTTGACTGGATCACAATAAACTGTGGAAAATTCTGAAAGAGATGGGAATACCAGGCCACCTTACCTGCCTCCTGAGAAATCTGTGTGCCGGTCTAGAAGCAACATTTAGAACATGACATGGAACAGACTGGTTCCAAATCGGGAAAGGAGTACGTCAAGGCTGTATATTTCACCCTGCTTATTTAACTTACATGTAGAGTACATTATGAGAAATGCCAAGCTGGATGAAGCACAAGCTGGAATCAAGATTGCTGGGGGAAATATCAATAACCTCAGATATGCAGATGATACCACCTTTATGGCAGAAAGTAAAGAAGAACTAAAGACCCTCTTGATGAAAGTGAAAGAGGAGAGTGAAAAAGTGGCTTAAAACTCAACATTCAGACAACTAAGATCATGGCATCTGGTCCCATCACTTCATGGCAAATAGATGGGAAAACAATGGAAACAGTGAGAGACTTTATTTTTGGGTGGCTCCAAAATCACTGCAGATGGTGATTGCAGCCATGAAATTAAAAGACGCTTGCTCCTTGGAAGAAAGGCTATGACCAACCTAGACAGTTTATTAAAAATCAGAGACATTACTTTGTCAGCAAAGGTCAGTCCAGTCAAAGCTATGGTTTTTCCAGTAGTCATATATGGATGTGCGAGTTGGACTATAAAGAAAGCTGAGTATGGAAGAAGCAATGTTTTTGAACTGTGGTGTTGGAGAAGACTCTTGAGAGTCTCTTGGACTGCAAGGAGATCCAGCCAGTCAATCCTGAAGGAAATCAGTCCTGAATATTCATTGGAAGGATTGATGCTGAAGCTGAATCTCCAGTACTTTGGCCACCTGATGTGAAGAACTGACTCTTTGGAAAAGACCCTGATGCTGGAAAAGATTGAGGGCAGGAGGAGAAGGGTTTGAGAGAGGATGAGACACTTGGATGGCATCACCAATGCAATTGGTGAGTCTGAGTAGGCTCTGGGAATTGATGATGGACAGGGAGGCCTGGCGTGCTGCAATCCATGGGGTTGCAAAGAGTCAGACATGACTGAGCGACTAAACTGAACTGAACTAAATCCCTAGAACCTGTGGATGCTGCCTTCCATGGCAAAGGGACTTCACAGATGTGATTAAGATAATGACTTTAAAGTGGGGAGATGATCCTGGATTACTGGCAGGGGGTTGGGGGTGTTCAGTCTAACCCCATGTCCTTAAAATCAGAAAAGCTTTCCCCACTGAGGTCAGAGTCAGAGGATGATGTAAAGAAGGGTCAGAAGAGGCAACACTGCTGGTTTTGAAGAAGGAGAATGGGGGTCACAAATAAAGTTAGCCTCTAAAGAAGTAAGAAAGGCAAGAAAGACCCTACCAACCCAGCAAGAGCCCCCAGAAACAATCACAGGCCCGCTATCTGATTTTTTGACATGCGTTGAATTTTTTTACTTCTGTTGGAATTCTAAATGCATAGAACTGCAAGATAATAAAGTAATGTGTTTCAATCCATCAAATTTGGTGGAAAACTAATACAATGGCCTTTAAGGCTTTTAATTTTTTTCCAGATCTAAGGTTCCATAATGCTATCCTGGTAGAGGAGGGATTGGATTAGAACCAGGAAAACTATTCCAAAAGTGAGGGGTTTTAAATTTATTTATCTTCTCTCTCTCTCTCTCTCTCTCTCTTTTTTTTTATTTGCCACCCCACACAGCATGTGGGACCTTAGTTCTTCAACCAGGAAGTGTGGAGTCTGTGTGACGGGAGGTGGGGTAGGGGGTTGGCCGTGGGGGGTGGAGGTGGCAAATGCCCTAATCATCAGCATTTCTCACCATTTCTCACCCTTCTCACCTTGTCCACCAACCATTTATTCTTACAGAATCCAGTTTCCCATTAGTGGTGATGAGGCCACTTCATTTTGGAGCTGCTGCAACATCCTTAGGATGGATTACATGCTGGCCTGCCAATGACCAGTTATACTCCCTAGAATTTGTAGGCTTTGGACATTAATCTTGTTTCTTTTCTTAATTTTTATTGGCATATAGTTGCTTCACAACCGTTGGGTTAGTTTCTATGGTACGGCAAAGTGAATCGGCTATACTGAACCCGTTTCTTCCAGGAGGAAACTGAAGTCTTGCTTTAGGCTACCTGCTGACTGCCAGTCCTATTTTTGATTCCCAGTCCAGTGGGCTTGTAATTCAGGGCATTGTGGTCCCAAGCTGGTGTCAGATATGGCTGAAGCTAAACATTTCAGAGAGGGATCTAGCATGTTGGTTGAGAGCATGGCCTCTGGAATCTGAGCGGTCTGGGTTTGAATCCTGAGGGCCACTTTTGGTAACGGGACCTCAGGTAAGTTACTTAACCATGCATTTACCCACAAAAATCACTGCTTCCAGAATTTGGCTTAATCCCTGGGAAGGGGAGCCCGCCCCCCACCCCCCCAAAAACAAACAAACAAACAAACAAAAAAATACGGTGTAATTTTAATTTTTTACCCAGTCCATCATAAGGGGACGGGGAAGGGTGGGTCTCACGTGACTCAAGGAGACATAAAGTGGGATGCAGAAAATTCAGAGGTGCGGTGTTTCTTGCACACCGGAGCTGACGTTCACACCAACATCCCAGGCACGCTGAGAACTCTCTTCTCCTGCGATCCCCAACGCTACAGGCCTGACCACCAAACATTCACCCCTCCTAGGGCCGGCTCGGTTTTCCAGGCCTTTCCCCATCCCGTGCGTCTCCCGCGGGCTTGCAGTCCGAAGACTGGCTCGCACATCGCAGCCTGGCCCCGGGGAGCCCAAGGCGGCGGGACCAGCCATCCTCGGGCTTGTGGGCCGATCACTGTTCGCCCGCGAACTTCGGACTTGGCGAGGTCCCCGGGAAGCATCTGCGCGAGGGTGGCGGGTCGATCCGTACAGCCCACAAGCCACCGAAACCCGCCTGCGGGCCTCGAGGGAAGTTGGCTGAAGAGCGCCAGCCCCAGGCGCGGCCTCGTCAGCATCTGCGGCGCTGGGAGTGCGAGCGCGCTCGGATAGGCGGGTCTAAAAGGCACTTTGAACAACCTGCTGGAGCTTTTAGAGGTTCAAGGCTGCTCAGGTTCCGGCCGTAAGATTTCCAGAAGTGTCTTGATGNAGGGCTGTTGTGAAGAGGATGTGAGATAATCCACATAACATATGTCTGTAAATAGCAGGGATTAAGTAGATGTTAGTTGCTATTATTATGTGATTATCGTCATTCCAAGAAAGATGCATTTTCAGAATGGGACCAAGTGATTACTAACATTCCATTTTAATATTTGAAAGTGATATTACTTGCTGGTTATTTGGATCTATATATTATCATAGTTTTAAATATTACCATTTTCAACACATTATGTCATTTTACATCAGTACCATGTCAGAGGCTGGTATAACGTGTCAAAAGGGATTTAACTCATTGGCTGTGTGTCATCAGTGTGATACAGCTCTGAGAATCAGATCAACAGCACCTGCTTTTAACACACATTAGACATACCTGGGTGGTTTCCTTGGAGTCAGGTGACACGCTGAGCTGTTGCAGCACCAATTTTCCGGGGAGTTCAGAAAGACCATAAGAGATGATCAATACTCCCTACAAGCCAACTTTCAAGTAATCCCATTGCAAAATGGCTCTGCAGTCACTCCATATGCAGAGGCCTAAACTAGGCAAATGGAATGTTGCAGAAAGAGTCCCCCGGAGCCCCGCTGGCCCACCGGATGCTGGGTGGCTACTGTGGCTACTGTAGTCTTCTTTTGTTGGGTTGCACTGACGTGGGTGCCAGCTCTCTGGAGTGATGCTCCTTGTAGATGCTACCAGACATCTAATACTGCAAGCTGCAGGGCCTCATCCATCTCGTCTAAGTTACTTTTGCAAGTATTCTTCTAGCTTAAATTCCTGGCAGTAGAGTAGCTGGATTAGAATTTATATATATTCAGAATTTGGATTGATACCACCAAAGCGCCCTTATAAACAGTCAGACCAATACATTCTCATCTACAGTGAATGAATGCACCTCTTTGATGTTATCAAGTATTTTCATTTTTGCCAACATGATAGGTAAGATCCATTCTCCCATAGTTGCTTTGATTTGTCTTTAACTGTCAATATCATTGAGCACCATTTCATCCATTTGTTCCCTGTTTGTATTTTTCACTTCTGAGTGTGAACTGCCTATTCATATCCTTAGTCCACTTTTCCACTGGTATATCTTTCTCCACCTGAATTATATAGACCCCTTTTCAATCGAGGAAGTGAGCCCTTAAGGCAAATATTTCCTCCAGTTTACCCTTTGTCTTTTGTCTTTGTTTACAATATTTCAGTCCATCCTAAGTGTTTACATGTTTTTAAATTTCTCAACACCCAGGAAATTTGTTGAGAGTTAGACCACATCTCAAGATCCCTCCAAGTCTAAAGAAGATGCCACAAATATCATCAACTACAAAATGAAAGGAATATGAGTCCAGTGGTGGATTTTTTGCAGACTTTAGCAGGTGAGTGAAAGCCACATCTATTGTCTAGGCCTTTCCAAGGATTCTGTCATCTCTCCTGTAAAATACTCAACTCTGTCTTGTATTAGCAGAACAGTCAACATTACAATACAAATTTGATTTTTTAAATGTTTTTAAAATGTTTTTATTAGTTATAAAAGTAATATGGTTCACTACAGTGATTCAATTTTTAAAATCTAACAATAGCTTCTGGATTTTTAATATCCAGGCTCTACCATTCCACCATGCCTATCCTTCAGGAATGTGCTGAACATCTCTATCAATGTTTGGGGTAAAGGAACATGATTCACGAAAAGGATGAATCTCCCTTAGAAGGCTTGGTGAGCTCAAGGATGCTCTAAGACTTCAAGGGGAGGAAAAGAAAGTAAGAGCTTTGAATGAAGATATTAAATGATTTGGAGGCAGCTTTAAAGAATTTATGATATAGTTTTAAACTTTTTGGAAAATATGGATCCTCTTATCTATAATCTTTCTCCCCTCTAAAACTTAAACTATTAAGGTGAAAAGTGAAAATGGCATCTGACTCTTTGTGACTCCACGGACTATACAGTCCATGGAATTCTCTAGGCCAGGACACTGGAGTGAGTAGCCTTTCTCTTCTCCAGGGGATCTTCTCAACCCAGGAATCAAACCAAGGTCTCCTGTATTGCAGACAGATTCTTTACCAACTACGCTATCAGGGAAGCTCAACTATTAAGGTAAAAAACTCAATCATCTAAATTAGAGAGATCCCCAAAACCTTATGTGCATATGAATCACTTGGGGATCTTGTTTACATGCAAATTATGTGATTCTGTGGGGGCAGGGAGACAGCAGTTTGGGTAGGACTGAGATTCTGCATTTTTAACAAGCTGCTTGTTCCCAGACCTCTCAGTAGCTAGGCTCTAAAATACAACTTTTGTGAACACATTCCCCTACTTGTTGCAGTATTCTATGTACATATACACATGCTTTTTATATATCTTTATATTCCTGCTTTCTAAAACATTAATTGAGAAATAGGCCATTGTTACAGAAACCACAACGCACTTCATGAAAAAACATTGGGTACAAAGGCAAAACAGTGACAAATTGATACTTTCTTGCTTGGTCACGCCTGATTTAAGGAAATGAACCCCAAATAGGCTATGTGAATTGGAAATTGACTTCAACCACATTTAAATTGTTGTCTTTTAAAATATTAGCAGTTGAGTGTGTAAACCAATATTTATTTTCTAATCAAAGGTTTGTGGCAAATGGTTTATAAATGAAAGAAATGAGGGGAGAATGCTTTGAAATGTTTCTCATAATAGAAATGGAAATAGGATATTTTATTTCTTTAAATGGCAGGCACAGGCTTCAGCTAAAATTCATCCTGCTCTGGAAAGAGAAACTTATATGAAAAACTGATCATAGTATAAAAGCCCAGACCAGCACCTCTCTGCCAGCGATCATAATAAATATCTTTCAGTGGAAAAAAAAGTTGAAGATCCAGCTACATTAAGGAAGAATCTATTAACAGAATAATTGTATCCTGAGGATCCCTTTAAGAAAAGCTTCCAAAATTCCATTATCTTAACTGTCACTCGCCACTTTGAGTTGTCTCAGCGGCTGTGTGTTTTCATGAATTACCAGAGCTGTTTGTTTTTTCCTTTATCAGTCATCACCCTGTCAGCCGGGCCATTCATAACAACTTTTGGCAGCTCATCAGGAGAGTTCAGAGCTTGAATAGGACCCTATCAACTCTCACACCTCATTGTGTGAAACTGTTTACCAGCATTGCCTTTTTCTGTAAATATTACAAGCAGAGCCCTGAAAAGTGGAGATGCGTGAAAACAAAATGGACAAATCTTGTAGCAGTTGGTGGAGATGGCAGATGGGGGTGGGGTGGGGGGAGGGACTGAGAATTTACAAGTACTCATGTTTCCTTGGTTGGGCTGAATCTTACCTAGTCACTGGGCTTGAATTCTTGTATATGCTGGTTAATTAGACAATATTTAATGTGACTGAACATTGGTGTCAGTTTGGTGAAAGTGGGGCTCTGTAATTAGGGGGTACACACTGGGTTTCTGTCACAGCTCTGCTCACTTCCTCTAATGTAATGCCCCCCTTTCCAGTGTATTATCACCCTGGATGTGTTGAGCTCCCTGCTGTCTTTTCCGCTTGACTGGTGATGAGGTGGCCCACATGAACACCAGCAGCAAATGGACTGACTCAAGTCTCCTGGTCTTAACAGCCTGAAGTTCTGCCAGGTTCACCCATCAGAAATAATTTCCTCTTGAAAACGAATGTCAGTAATTCTCTATGGAAGCTAATATCACCAACTTGCAAATGGGTATGATTTTTGCTGTTGTTGTTGTTCTCTATTTTTACTGAAGTTATATATACACAGATTTTTGAAGGGTCAAGTAGTTCCAGGTTTTGTGATTAAAAAAAAATTAAGCCTTCTCTTCAGCCCCCGACCCTGCCCACCAGAGGCAACCACTTTCAATTCTTACAGCAGATTATTTAGAAAATAATGTCACAGGGAGAAATAGGTTGTTTTGCTTTACCAGTTTTGGGATGTTACATAAATGTGACTTGCTTTTTCCCTTTACCATGAAGGTGGATTTTCTTTAATTACTCTTTTTTAAAAACCAAGGTATAATTTATATACAATGAATGCACAGATTTTCAGTGTACCATTCAATATATTTTCAGTTCAGTTCAGTTGCTCAGTCGTGCCCGACTCTTGGCGACCCCATGGACTGCAGCACATCAGGCCTTCCTGTACATCACCATAAATATTTTAATGAAAGAATATACTGATTGTATACCAAACTGCAGAACATTTGTAATACCCTCAAAAGTTCCCTTATAGATCTTTGCAGTCACCCTTCTTAGATCTGTAAAGCAATCACCCTTGTTATTTCTTTCACTGTACATTACCTACCTGCTCTGGNTGAAAGAATATACTGATTGTATACCAAACTGCAGAACATTTGTAATACCCTCAAAAGTTCCCTTATAGATCTTTGCAGTCACCCTTCTTAGATCTGTAAAGCAATCACCCTTGTTATTTCTTTCACTGTAGATTACCTACCTGCTCTGGAACTCTCTGTAAGGCATTAGATATTATGTACTCTTTTGTTCCTGACTTCTTTTGCTCAAAATGATATGTTTGAGATTTATGCAGAAATTTATTCCTTTTAACTACCAAGTAGTGTTCCACTGTATGAAAATACTACTGTTTATCAATTTTCTTTATTGACACTCATTTGTTTCCACTTTGGGGATGTTTTTATTATTGATTTATGGAAGTTTTATACACTCTAGATAACAAGCTCTTTGTCAGAAATTGACTTTGCTAATCTCTCTCCCAGCCTATATTTTCTCTTTTCATATTCTCAATGGTATTACTTGATGAGGAGAAATTTCAAATTTTGGTTATGTCCATCTTATGATTTTTTTTTATGATTTGTGCTTTTTGTATCTTATCAAAGAGCTCTTTGCCAACCACGAGATCATGCAAATATTCTTCTGTTTTCTTTTAGAAAACATTGAAGCTTTCTAGTTTCAGATTTTACATGAAGGATTCCTTTCCTATCTAAATATAATTTTTGTGTATGGTGTGATGTAGAGGTCGAGCTTCTTTCTTTTTTAAATATGAGTATACAATTGTTCTAGCATCATTTGTTGTGAAAACTTTTCTTTCCACATAGGATGTGTGTGTGTGTGTGTGTGTGTGTGTATGTGTGTATTTCAGGACTTTATTCTGCTTCACTGACTTTTTTATCTTCCTTATGCAAGTAACAGCATCTTAATTATTGTAGTTTTCAGCACGATTTAAAAGTACAAATTTTCAAAATTTGTTTTTATTTCTCAGGTTATTTTTACTATTTTTTAGCTTTTGCATTTTCATGTACATATATAATCAACTTGTTAATTTCTACTACAAGCCTCATGGAATTTTGATTGGGACTGTACTGAATTTATAGATAAGTTAGGGGTGAATTGATACTTTAGCAGTATTGATTTTTCCCATCCCTAAACATGTTATATGGTTTAAGTTTTTATTTAATAACTTTCTACAGTATGTGGTAGTTTTAAGAATTTAAGTCTTATCTATATTTTCTTAACTTTATCTTTGAGTATTTTATGCCTTTCCTACAAATGTAAATGAATTGCTTTTTAATTTAATTTTCTAATAATTTGCTGGTAACTTTTGAAATATAAATTTTGTATATTAACCTTAATTCTTTTGACTAAATNCCCCCTGCCCTGCTTGTTTGTTTTGAAATCTCATTCTGCAGTGTGTAATGGCCTGACTTTTGGACCTGCTGTAGACATCCAAGGGCATGAAAAAGGGAAATGGAAGCGTCCCTAAATCAACTTGAATTTCTGCCCTTGATTAAAACCTGTGACTGGCTCCCCCACTGCATTTTGGAAGCAATCTAAAACCCTTACACAGGTTGCAGCCTCTGCGTGACCTGTCCACAGTGGACCGGTCCAAGTCCACCCGGCCTCACTTCCTCCCCGCAGGCTCCGGTACGCGGACCTTGTGCAGTTCTTTAGGGAGAGAAATCTCCGCCCAGATGACACGTCACACTTCTGTATTGTTTCCCCAAAGACCCCCTCCTCCTTTCTGCTCATCCTTCAGATTAAAGGCCACGTCCTCGGAAGGACTTTCGCTGATCTTTCGAAACTTTATTCTCCTTGGCACTTAACCCAGTATATCATTTAAAAAATCATTTAATTCCCATATTATTGTAGTTTTGATGGTGAGATATTCTTTACTTTTACATATATGCATGTATATTATATGATAAATTTATATTATATTTATACATAAATAAAGGCTTATGCATTTTAAGCCTTGAGGACTTCTAGAGTAAAAGCAGATTTCTATAAAATAGCATGTCTTTTGGACTTAAATAGCTCAGTATTTGAACAAATTTTTAAATGTCTTTTTGGAGCAGGTGAAACGGGGGAGAGTAATCATATAGTCTGAGGAATACATTAAAGACCTATGTATGAATTTCCAGCAAAGTCAGATACAAGACTGTGAGATACAGGGCTGAAACATGTAAATAAAAAGAGAAATTGTTCACTAATTGTTTACAGTTTCCAGTTCTGTAGATAAATAATTCAGTCACCATTTTTTATTTCTCCAAGTTTTTTTAAACCACTTGTTCAACATATTCAATTTTACTTTCTCATTTCTACTTCTGCAAAAACTAATATGTTTTAGAATCTGTCTAAGCTGCCTGTGTCTTCAAATTGCAGTCTGTTAGGCTTATAGGCAAAGAGATGAATGATCATAAGCACGTAAGTGTCCTGATCCCTCACCCTAATTCCCAAATAACAAACACTAGTAAATATACACAAATGCCCCCAAATGCCTAGGTAGGGTACGGAAAGGAGAGGAGAAAGACAAGGTAGAATTGTTTTAGATATTCCACCAACTGTGAGCTTCTCACACCTGATAGAAGCTTCTTTCACTGTACCTTGTAATTTCTCTACTTCACTTCCAGGCCACATGTCAGGCAGGAATATTATGCGGGCAGCCCAGGGTCCAACCACAGTCTCCGAAGGGAACACATCTCTCAGAATTCCTTTGTCAAAGACTACATCCCCACCCAACGTCCCCATCACTTTCCCTAGTCAAGGTCACCAAAGGAATTCTTTTTTGGAACTATACTCGGGTCCTGTGGCATATCGAGTTGCGTGTTATCTAACAGTAGCTTACTAATTAGTTATATATGGGAAAAAGGTGCCATTACGATGGAGAGATTCAGAGGACACTCTTAACTAGATGATCAGTTCAGTTCAGTTCATTCGCTCAGTCGTGTCCGACTCTTTGTGACCCCATGAATCGCAGCACGCCAGGCCTCCCTGTTCATCACCATCTCTCGGAGTTCACTCAGACTCATGTTCATCGAGCCCATGATGCCATCCAGCCATCTCATCCTCAGTTGTCCCCTTCTCCTCCTGCCCCCAATCCCTCCCAGCATCAGAGTCTTTTCAAATGAGTCAACTCTTCGCATGAGGTGGCCAAAGTACTGGAGTTTCAGCTTTAGCATCATTCCTTCCAAAGAAATCCCAGGGTTGATCTCCTTCAGAATGGACTGGTTGGATCTCCTTGCAGTCCAAGGGACTCTCAAGAGTCTTCTCCAAACCCACAGTTCAAAAGCATCAATTCTTCGGCACTCAGCCTTCTTCACAGTCCAACTCTCACATCCATACATGACCACAGGNGAGGCTTTTTAGCGCCTCTTCACTTTCTGCCATAAGGGTGGTGTCATCTGCATATCTGAGGTTATTGATATTTCTCCCTGCAACTTTGATTCCAGCTTGTGTTTCTTCCAGCCCAGCGTTTCTCATGATGTACTCTGCATATAAGTTAAATAAGCTGGGTGACAATATACAGCCTTGATGTACTCCTTTTCATATTTTGAACCAGTCTATTTTTCCATGTCCAGTTCTAACTGTTTCTTCCTGACCCGCATACAGATTTCTCCAGAGGCAGGTTAGGTGGTCTGGTATTCCCATCTCTTTCAGAATTTTCCACAGTTTATTGTGATCCACACAGTCAAAGGCTTTGGCATAGTCAATAAAGCAGAAATAGATGTGTTTCTGGAACTCTCTTGCTTTTTCCATGTTCCAGCGGATGTTGGCAATTTGATCTCTGGTTCCTCTGCCTTTTCTAAAACCAGCTTGAACATCAGGGAGTTCACGGTTCACGTATTGCTGAAGCCTGGCTTGGAGAATTTTGAGCATTACTTTGCTAGCATGTGAGATGAGTCCAATTGTGCGGTAGTATGAGCATTCTTTGGCATTGTCTTTCTTTGGAATTGGAATGAAAACTGACCTTTGATCATCTAGTTCTGCACCCTGGCTGGGCCTCCTCTAGCCCCAGGCGGGCACTGCGACGTGGCTCTTCCCTCCTGGGGTTGTGGCCCGGTCTGGGTTAAAGAACGGAACCACACTACGTGCTGGGTGATGATGCTGGGACCTGCTCCTGGAGCCACCTGGTCTCGTTCCCTGGAGCTCCTGGCAGCTGGGCGGTGCCCCTAGGTGCCAGCAGAGGGCGCGCCGCCGAGACGCCCCCCTGGCTCCGACTGCGCAGGCGCAGAGCCGGGCTGACAAGTGGCGCTCTTGTCAAGCTTCTGGGGCTACTGCTCTCGCGTGACAGCTCATCCTGGGGAGCCCGAAGAGGCTGCCGTTCCAACGGCCGCAGACCCGCGGAGGAGCGTACAGGACGCACGGGGGAAGCGGAGCCAGGCCGCTCCCTGCCTTAGTTTCCTCCTTTGTGACCCTGCCTGGAGCGGGCCGTGGAGGAACAGCGTCGGACACGTGGCCGGTGCGCCTGAAGAAAACGGTGACAGGAAAAAGGCGCGGCCCGCAGGCTGTGTCCCTGTGTCCCCGGGTCCTCCCCCCCGACCCCCGCGTGGGAAAGCCGCCCGCGCTCCCGGTCCCCGCGGCCCCTGATGCTGGGAGTTGGACTGGGGACCCTGGGGACGGCCTTGCTTCCTGTGGAGACAGCTCACCGCCCACGTGACACTCCATCTCAGTCTTCAGTGTCCACGTTAGAATCGAGTGAAAGATGGTCTAGTCCACGTGTGGGTCGAATGAATATTCAGGAATTATTTTAAGAGTGCTGAGGAGAGCACTTGGCATCTAAAAGCGTCACATTCCTTGTTTAATATCTTAACCTCTCAAGGCCCTTGCTCTTCATCTGTGAGAGTGACTCCTTTGCCCAAGGTCACAGGCCAGGGAGCTGCACTGCTGGCTGCGATTTTTTTTTTTTTTTTAAGATTAAAAAAATTGAAGTACAGCTAATTTACAATCATGTTAATTTCCGCTAACAGCAAAGTGATTCTGTTAATATGTATATGTGTGTGTGTGTGTGTATATTTATATATTCTTTTTTTAAAAAAATTATTTTCCATTCTGATTTATCACAGGATATTGACTGGTTCCCTGTGCAAAGTGCTGGCTGAAATGTGAAGCAAGGCATTTGACCTCCAGTCTCTGTGCTCTTCTTACTCATAACAGTTAGCCGGCACCAAGAAGCACCGTTTAGATGCCTTTTCTATTTGTTATTGTTGTTGTTGTTGTTTTAATTTAGGAAATAAATCACTTCAGAGGACATCTGTGACCTTTCTGTCCTACATGGATTGTAAACGTGCAATGGCTCACAGGGTATTGACATTCCTGTGCATGTTTTGCAACTTGACCTGTGGCAGAATCCAGCTTCCTGAATTTCTCAAATATAAATGACATCTGAAGTCAAAATACACATGATCACAGAAGGCAACCACAAAAATCACAGGACTCAAACTTTCTATGGTCCACTGGGTCACCATTCACCTGAAGGAAATTGTAGCTGTAGTTGCTGGTGAAACTGAAGGGACCCAGATATTATCTCCCCTAGGAGGCTGGGTGGGCATCTCATAGAAGCTTTATTTACAGAGGTCAGTCATTTATGAGATTTGCTCTGTTCTTTGAAGCTACGCATTTCAAAAACATTTCTTCTTAGGACCATATGTCTTTCCCAGTACCACTTTCCGAGCAGCACTGAGCATGTATACTCATTCGTAGTTGACTCTTTGTGACCCTGTGGACTGTAGCCTGCCATGCTCTTCTGTTCTTGGGATTTCCCCAGGCAAGAATACTGGAGTGGGTTGCCATTTCCTACTCCAGGGGATCTTCTCGACTCAGGGATTGAACCCGGGTCTCCTGTATTGGCAGGCAGATTCTTTACCCCTGAGCCATGAAATTAAAAGACGCTTATTCCTTGGAAGAAAAGTTATGACCAACCTAGATAGTAGAGACATTATTTTGTCAACAAAGGTCTGTCTAGTCAAGGCTGTGAAGAAAGCTGAGTGCTGAAGAATTCATGTTTTTGAACTGTGGTTTTGGAGAAGACTCTTGAGAATCCCTTGGACTGCAAGGAGATCCAACCAGTCCATTCTGAAGGAGATCAACCCTGGGATTTCTTTGGAAGGAATGATGCTAAAGCTGAAACTCCAGTACTTTGGCCACCTCATGCGAAGAGCTGACTCATTGGAAAAGACTCTGATGCTGGGAGGGATTGGGGGCAGGAGGAGAAGGGGACGACCGAGGATGAGATGGCTGGATGGCATCACGGACTTGATGGACATGAGTCTGAGTGAACTCCGAGAGATGGTGATGAACAGGGAGGCCTGGCGTGCTGCGATTCATGGGGTCACAAAGAGTCGGACACGATTGAGTGACTGAATTGAACTGAACTGAACTGAGCCACCTGGGAATGGGAAGCCTTCTCTCCTGGCACAAAGCTCAATATATTCCTATAATGTATTCCTTTCGCTAATTTCTATGCTAGAGGAAATGAAGTTAATCAGTTGGGTGTATGTGAGAAGACTCCTCAGGGAAATGTAAAATGGTTAGACAGAGGGCAATTTGCCAGACAGCTAGCATTGTTTCATGAAGAGCTGTGGGAGCAAATATTAGAATTTTTAGGGGTCATGATTGGGTTTTCAAGCATTTCCTGTTAAATCATGGTAAATAATGCATGTTTGTGCATTAGAGGGGCCTATTTTACACGTTAGAAATAAGACCTTTGGAAGGAGTATCAAGTTATGCTTTAGGAAGTGTGAACCCATGATGATAGGCTGAAAAGTGCCCCCCAAAGATATCCACACCCTACCACAAACTAGGTTGCTCAAAACTACAGGAATGTATTCTCCTACAGTTCTGGAGGCTAGAAGTCTAAGATCGAAGAGTCAGCAGGACTGTGCTCCACCTGAGGTTCTGGGTAGAATCCTGTTTTGCCTTTTGTTAGTTTCTGTTGGTAACTACCAATCCTTGGTGTGCACTGGCTTATAGACACATCCAGTTCTCTCCATCACCACATGGTACTGTCTTTACATGACATTTTCCTCTTGTAAGGACACAAGTCATGTTGGATTATGTTCTACCCTAATGATCTCATCTTAACTTGGTTATATCTGCAAAGACCTTGTTTCCTAATACTGTCACATCCTCAGGTATCAGGGGTTAGGACATCAGCATGTATTTGGGGGACACAAATCCATAACAGTCTTTAAAGGGGAGACTGGGAGAGCATGCTTAAAGTGAAAGGAAAAGTAGAGACTAGAGAACCCTGAAGACAAGCTTCCCCACATGAAAATGTCTGGTTTGGACTAGAAGGTGGAGTTTCAGTTCAGAGAGTGACCAGTCAACCCCTCTTCCCATCTTCAATCCTCTTCAGCAGTTCCATTGCACCTCACACCTCAGACAACCACCACTGCCTATTTTTGCCTCCTCTTGGTGTGTCTTTAAGATTCACTTCTAAGGCGCTGATGTGGGCAACTTTATGTCCCAAGGCTGACAGTTAGGTACGTCCAGAGCACGGCCACTGCTGACTTTCCATGAAATGTGAAAGTGTGTGTTCCTATCCTTTTCTTGTCAAACACACATACATGTGCATGTGCATGCATGTGCACACACACACAAACTGCCTTGAGAATTTTGAATTTTATATGAGTCTGAGAAAATTATGAAAAAGCAGGCATTTTCATTGTCTTCCTTACACATCTTCCAGTTGGAAATTGCCCTGCATCCTGGTATAACCCGGAGGCATATGCTGCTGCCCCAAGAGACATTAGGAGCATGAGGAAATTGTCCACCCTCTCTGACTCCCTCTTGGTACCCTCTGCTGCTTCTTCCTCACTGCCCAGTTTTCCTTGCTTTCAGGCTCTTTATCTGCAATAAGGTGTGTCTGGAATCAATTCTAGCTGTGGTAGTAACCAGGGCACCAAAGACAAGTAAGCCAAGCTTCATCTTAGAGGGAGCAATGTGATAGGGCCTCAGAGAGGAGTGCTGAGTGTGCCTGGGTACATGGGGGTTGGAGAGGGAAGTCACTATTCTTTGGGTCAGAGTGTTCTCTTAAAACACATTTGATGGACTTAACCTGGTGGTCCAACGATTGGAACTCCCTGCTTCCACCGCAGGGGCCACGGCTTCTATCCCCAGCCAGGAAACTGAGATTCCCACATGCCACTCCATGAGGCCAAAAAGTGAAACAAACAAGCAAAACCCCCAAAACAAACAACAAAAAAGCACCTGACTCAGAGAATGAGCACCTTGGTTGGTAGCGAACTCCTTGGCTGCTAGCAAGAATCTTTGGAAATTGTACTGGCTAAATTGTCTGCCCCCAAAGTCCCACTCCCCAGTACCCCAGAATTCAACTGTATTTGGAGATACATTTAAAGAGGCAATTAAATTAAAATGAGGCCTCTAGGGTGGGCCTTAATCCACTGCAACTGGTGAGGTCAGAACCCACAGAGAGACCCCAGGGATGCGTGTCTAAGAGCAAGGACCATGTGAGGACACAGTGAGAAGGCTGGGCTCCAAGGAGAGAAGCTTCCAAAGAATCCTCATCTGCTGGCACCTTGCTTGTGCACTTTGAGCCTCCAGAGCTGCGAGAAGTACACTTTAATCACTCAGGTCATGCAGTCTATGGCCTTTTATTATGGCAGCCCTTCCAACTCACGTAGGAAGGGTATCCGTAAGTCTCCCGGGGGACTGTCTGGAAGCTGGCTGGCCCTAGGATCATCCTGCACTGTTCCTACCAGGTGGCAGCACGTCCTGGAGGGCCGGCTGGGGGTGCAGGCTGGGCATGGGGTGGAGGCACAGCATCGTGTCCTCTCCACCCCCAGGCTCTAGAGGTTGCCTTCTGACCCCTGAGCTTCTGTTGCACTGGGTCCACTTAGCACGTGTGCTGCCTGTGATGTATGACTTTACAAATTTCGGGGAGGGAAGCTGACTCTTCATTCCAGGAAGTGCTGATTTCCTATTTGCAACAAACCCATGGAACATTGGGGGTTCCCAGGTGGAGGTTAGTGGTAAAGAACCCTCCTGCCAAAGTGGGAGAATAAGAGATGCAGATTCAACCCCTAGGTTGGGAAGATGCCCTAGAGTGGGGCATGGCAACCCACTCCAGCATTCTTGCCTGTAGAATCCCATGGACAGAGGAGCCTGGTGGGCTATTGTTCATGGGATTTCAAAGAGTCAGACATGACTGAAGCAACTTGTGCGTGCACATGAAACAGTCCCTTTTAAGATTCATCCAGGGACACAAAACCTCCTCAGCTGAGGTGATTACAGGGAATCAGAAGCCAGCCTTGTCATAGCACTTGGCACACTGACATCTCTCCACCTGATTTCCTAATTCTCAAAGAGCCTGGTACCTGGCAGTGGGAAAACTCTTTTGTGATTATAGGAAGAAACTAAAAGTGTGTGTGGACTCCCAGTTTGCCTAGGAGTCAAGAGGGACAGGAAGGGTAGGACAAAAATAAATAACTTTTTTGGGGGAGGGGGTAAAACAGCCATCAAAGTCTTCTGTCCCTTTGCAGCAGACAGCTTTACAGATATCCCGATCATTGATGTGATCTCTCCCTCTCATGAAGCATACAAGGTCCATATTGTTCATTAATTCCACAGGGATTTATTGAGCTCCTTCTAATACTTGCTAGATGCAGAAACAGATCTTAAGGCACAATTCCTGCCCTTGAGGAAGCCAAGGTCTGGCCTGGTGAAAAATCCCTCCACTGGGAACACTAATACGTCAAGGTAAAGGTGCCAGGTAGGAGAGAGCCATACAGGATGGCCAGAGGGCCAGGGAAGGCCACCAGGAGGAGGGGACATCTGAGCAAGAGTTTGCCAAGGGAGAGTAGCATTAGACAAGGTGGCCTGTGCATGGAGAGGCATGGGGTGTGGAGGGGCTCTGTGTGCTCCAGGGATGCTGATGGGTCCAGCTTTTGGATTCTGCCCACCACAAACTGGCACTGCCACGGGTGCTTGTCTTCTGCCTCTATGAGGATTAACTCATGTGCCATGGCAGCTGCTTTCCTCCAACACCCCCTGAAGGAGTTCAGGGTGGAGAGCAGGAGTGAGGTGCTCTGTGTTCCAGGAAGCTGGCAGGAAGTGTCTTCAGATAGTTAGGTATTCTCAGGAGCTCATTTTGTGAGTCCAGTGTTTTGTATCATCTCATATCTAGAAAAGCACTAAAGTCCTTTACGATGAGGACTGTTTCTCATGACTATCAGAAGCTTCATGAGACCAGCAGAGACTTTCTATGGAAAAAATATGTGCTTGGTTGCATGTACTCCCCTTTTTACCAAAATCACAGATATACTGTCTTTTCCCCCTGTGTCTTTGGAACAGTTTCTCCGAGCTATCTGAGGTGCCATCTCCTGGGCTGCAGTTCTCATATTGCCCTGGATAAAACCAGCGCTCATGTTGTCCTCTTTTTTTTCATGAATTTATGTTTATGTTTTAAATATTACTTTGATATCAACCTTTTAGTGACAATTACCCTTTAATTCACTTCCTAGTTCTTTTGAAGGTTCAGTTCAGTTCAGTCACTCAGTTGTGTCTGATTCTTTGAGATCCCATGAATTACAGTACACCAGGCCTCCTTGCTGCCCCAGCTGCTAAGTCTCTTCAGTCGCGTCCGACTCTGTGCAACTCCAGAGACAGCAGCCCACCAGGCTCCCCTGTCCCTGGGATTCTCCAGGCAAGAACACTGGAGTGGGTTGCCAACATGTTGTACATTTTTTTAGTTGACAATACTCATGTGAAAAGATGAAGTGACAGGAGAGAAAACCAGATAAGGGGCCAGTTGGTGAAGGGTCATATATATTGTTAAAGATTCTGTCCTTGACACCACAGACCCCTTCACAGGGTGAAGTTTTGAACTGAGAAATTAAATATACAAACAGACGTGGCCAGACCCATATGTAAAGACAGAACTTTCACCACAGTCTGCAGCAACCAGCCCAGAGATCAATGTGTTATGTACAGTAACCATCCCAGGAAGCCAGTCTGCTAGCTACAGATCAGACTTTGAGGAAGTCAGACCTCCATCTCTAGTAATCCTCCAGGAAACCAAACAATAATCTCTTTAACAATTGCCCCCACACAACCAGGACTTGATTCCTAACTGACAGCTTCTCTAATTTTTGTCTCCACTCCCAATTTAGGAGTAACTGGAGAAAGTCAAATATACATTCATAACCAACCACATATGAAGCCCTGCTTCTCGCGTACATCTGCAACTTCTTAGTGTCAACAGCCTCCAGTCAGGGTGCACCTGAAGCCTTCTCATTTTTCTACTATGAAGCTTTTCCACTCCTCTGCCTGCCTTTCAGTCTCAGCAAAAATGCCAGCGATACTGGCTTACTCCCTTCCAGGAGCAAGTTCAGAATAAGTGGCCTTTGTTTGTTCTCATCTGGTTGTGAAAGTTGCTCAGTCGTAGCCAACTCTTTGCAACCCCATGGAATCCTCCAGGCCAGAATACTGGAGTGGGTAGCCTAACCCTTCTCCAGGGGATCTTCCTGACCAGGAATCGAACTGGGGTCTCCTGCATTCCAGGTGAATTGTTTACCAACTGAGCTATGAGGGAAGCTGGTCCTCAGTTATTTCCACAGAACCTGGGGAAGACAAAATAGTGTCGAGAATAGACAGTTGGCTGCTGCCGTCTCCTATGTCTTGGGCTGAACTCTGCTGAACTAGTAACTTACTCTTATTTGTGTTTCTTTCTTTTTTTTTTTCTGGCAGGTCCAGAAAATTGGCCAAGGTCCAGAACTTGAGGATAAAGGACAGGACTCAACGACCCCCTCCTTGGGGAGATAAGGGTTCTCAATAGTGGTGCTCCAGGTCAGGGCTAAGAGAGACATCCAGGCAGATCCGGGGCGAAGCTGTGGGTAGAGCAACATCCAAGCAGCTGTGTGTGCGTGTTTTAAATTGGTGTGCGATTGCTTTGCAATGTTGTGTTGGTTTCTGCTCTGCAGCAATGTGAATCAGCTATATGTACACACACGTGCCCTTCCTCTCGAGCCTCCCTCCCGACTCTGCATTCACAGGGGCTATTTAAAGCTTGGATGGAAATGCATATTACCATCAATTTCAGACTGTGTGTGTTTGTGCTCAGTCATGCCCAACTCTTTGCAACCCCAGACACTGTAGCCAACCCTAGACTCTGTCCACGGACTTTTCCAGGCAAAAATACTGGAGTGGCTTGCTGTTTCCTGGNTGCAGCGCCGAGCTGAGCTCCCTGCGCTGCACAGCAGCCTCCCGCCAGCTGGTTCACACGTGGGAGTGTGTATGTGTCAGCGCTGCTGTCTCAGTCTGTCCCATCCTCTTCTTTCCCCTCTGTCCACAAGTCTCTTCTCTTCGTCTGCACCTCTATTCCTGCCTTGCGAATAGGTTCATCAGTACCATTTTCTAGATTATATATATACACGTTAATATACGATGCTTGTTTTTCTCTTCCTGACTTACTTCACTCTGTATGACAGTCTCTAGGTCCGTCCACATCTCTACAAACGAGTTTCAAGTTGTTCCTCGCTCTGCTCTGTTTTCCCTTTATTGTCCTGAAAAAGCGAAAGTGCTATTTGCTCTGTTGTATATAACTTTGCCACCCCGTGAACTGGAATTCTCCAGGAAAGAAGACGAGTGGGTAGCCATTCCCTCCTCTTCAGGGGCGGAGGTGGGGGAGCAGGTCTTCCCAACCCAGGGATCGACCCTGGGTCTACCTGCATTGCAGGCAGATTCTTTACCATCTGAGCCACCAGGGAAATGCTTATTAGTCCTGAGCCCTTGGCAAAGCCTATCCCACAAGATAACCTTGTATCACCATTATTGTGGAGAGGAGGAAGGTGCCTGTCCCGCTTTGGGAGGTGCTGAGAGCTGCCAGCTTGGTTCAGAAGGTTCGACAGCCCCTCAGCACTTGTGCGCCCACCAAAGCTTGGGGGACTTGATAGCACTCTGGACACTCAGCACTTAGGATGTGCTGTGTCTGTTTCTTTAGTTATTTCAGTCATACGATCTTATATGGGTCAGAAAACCTGTGCTATTACTTCTATACAATCACTGATTTTGACTGTTTCTAACAGTCAACTTNCCATAGTGGTTTTGGAGCCCAAGAAAATAAAAGATAACCTTGTATCACCATTATTGTGGAGAGGAGGAAGGTGCCTGTCCCGCTTTGGGAGATGCTGAGAGCTGCCAGCTTGGTTCAGAAGGTTCGACAGCCCCTCAGCACTTGTGTGCCCACCAAAGCTTGGGGGACTTGATAGCACTCTGGACACTCAGCACTTAGGATGTGCTGCGTCTGTTTCTTTAGTTATTTCAGTCATACGATCTTATATTGGTCAGAAAACCTGTGCTATTACTTCTATACAATCACTGATTTTGACTGTTTCTAACAGTCAACTTACCTATAGTCAAAATGTGAAGGTGTCTTTTCTTTTTGTACTTTATAAAATATTAACAGCTTGACAAATATACCTATGAATTTTTACTACTTATTATGATATATTTCCTTAATGAAATGTAAGGTGGATGCATTTTAATGTATTTATTTCAAGATTTTGGGTCTTTTTGTGGGCAGGGCTCTAGAACCATGGTGGTGGGGGACATAAGAGTTCAGGACCCTTTCTTTCTCATCCTTTCTCATGGATTGTCACCTGTCCATGAGATAGGTTTCTCATCCCTCGTAACCTATGCTCAGGGGTTACTATCCAGACATGTGGTTGGTGCTGGAAGCCAGCATGGAAAAGAATGAAAGATTGGCAAAGTCCAGACCGTCTGCTGGTGAGTTGCTGGGAGCTGCTCAACCAAGAGACTCCTGGAAGTGGCCTAAGAAGCTCTCCTCCCACCTCAGACCGGAAGCTCCATTGAAGCTGTCACGTTTATCACCTGTGATCAAGTCTAAGCCAGTGGCTCTCATGTTCCAGGTGCTCAACAAGTATGTGTTGAGTGAGTGAGAACTTTCAGGTGCCCCCGTAATCTGCTCTGGTTTTTCTCTCTCAGTTCTCCCTTAGGACATAGGGTAGACAGAGCAGAGGTTACCTAATATATAATATAAATCTGTATGGATGGACTATCATCTTTGTAATGTCAAGAATAATCAAAAGTAAGATGATATGGCAGCTGTATGTTTTATAAATTTTTCCATGTATTCTCTAGCTTCTTATATCCTGTAAAAAAATTTCAGACTCACACATACCTAATTAGAAACGAAAATTTGTTTACTTGTTCCTTTGCCCAAAATGTATATTAAAATTATTTTGCTGATACGAGGTAACTTAGAAAAACAGGGTATTAGTTCAACACAAGAAATTTTATGTCTTCAGCATTGTCTTGAAGTGCCCTTTCATATTATACAGTTTTTTAAAATCTCATTTTACTTGGGAGAATAAACTGGTCTGCTAACTCATGAATCCCGTGGGGCACTTACTGTATCACGTCCCATGAGTAGTTGTCACATGTAAAGAAATGTTTACATAATCTCGGCAAGTCTTTTTTTTTTAAACTACACTGAGTAGCATGTGGGATCTTAGTTCCATGATCAGGGATCGAACCCATGCCCACTGCCCTGGAAGCACAGAGTTGTAATCACTGGACCTCCAGGCAAGTCCCAGTGGGTCTTAACAGTCTTTTCTGCTCGTGTGAAATGACTCTTCTGTTTTTTAAGGACCTCAGATGCTGAGAATTGAGTTAGTCATCATCAGACTCTCTATTCATGACACAACATCATTGGTCCAGAAAGGCTACACTTTTCTCTTTCATTTCCCTTTGGTCGTTTTTCTTCATCTCCTTCCTGCAGTTCCATACACCTCATTCCCTAATGTCTTTAAGGCTTGTCCTCCCAAGCCATCTTCTATATTTTGAACATATTTTCTTAAAAAACTATATAATAATATTTAAAGCTTAAAATTTTTGTATAAATTATTTTGTGATATACATCTCAACTAGCTTCTAAGTTTCGTAAAATGTTGGCTTTTTCGAGAACTATTCGTGTTACTTTGTATAACATGCTTCCTACTGGCATGAATGATTCATGCCTCATAGCTTCTCTCTTCCTTTCATTGTGGATATACTTTTGTTGTTCCCAGCTGCTCCCACTTCTACAGATCTGTGCATGTCTCATTATGAACCTACCCTGTGGTTTCTTTGGTAACTATGTCCTAGAGTGGAGTGGCTGGGATTTGGCGGTATATGCATATTTAACTTCAGTAAGTAGTGCTGACTTGCTCTCAGGAATGGTGGTACTGTTTACTGAACCCAGATCCCACTGCTTGCCGTTCAAAAGCTCATTAAAGAGGCCAGGTTGGTGGAATTAATAAAAATTTGCTTTATTTTGTATGCTTGCAACCTGGGGATGGAGGAGGGTGGATCCAAAGGCTAACTCCCCTCTGACAATCAGGGGGCAAGAAATTTTATAGGCTGAGAGATGGGGCTACATGCAGAAATAGCAGTCAGTTCTGACAGTCATCTTGAAATTAGTCATGCAGTGGTCTGACCAGTGTCATCTTGTTTTAAGAACTGTTAGGTTTGGTTCCAGGGTTGGTTAGGTTCCATTTTTTGAAGTCAGTTCTCAGAATTGTGGCAGCTTATATCATGGTTATAGTCTGGTCATCATGTAGTTAACTTCTTCCACCTGGTGGGGGTTTCAGTCTCTAAGATAGCTCATTTATTATGGCTCAGAACACTATTGCCCTTGAGGAGGAACTAAAGGTCCTTAACTATGCTTAATGACTAAAGTATTATTTGGTCTGCTGTGACTAATTCCCTTTGTTTCTGCATGTTCTCACTTCTCTGATTAAATCTATTCTTTGGCTAAAGCTTTTCCACAGATAAAAGGCAGTCAGAGAACATGGCTTGGCTTTCTCTGCCCACCAAAGCAAAATAAAAAATACACAGAGAGAGTTTGGAGGAAATAGAAAGATGGCTTAATTCTCAGCCAGGGGAGAGAGTAACACAGTAGGCTCAAGCTTCAAAAACTGTGCCTCCCATCCATGAGGGGTCTAGGGGCTTATACAAGATGAAGGCTCAAAGTCAGGGGTCATGATGAGGAACAAAAGTGTTCGGATCTTGATTTCTTCTTCTTGCTTTGTTTCAAAGACAGTCATAGGCTGGTGTCAGTAACCCAGTAATTGGGTCTGGCGGTTTGATGCCTCTGCGGCCTACTTTCTGATATGTAACTATAGGGGGAAGGGTTGTAAGGGTCAACACCAGATACAGGATGTATTTAGCATGTAGAGCCAAAGGCAAATAGATGTGAAATGTAGCTCCTGCTGAGTCAGGGGGCAGAAAAGCAAACTTGGTTGCAGGCTTGCGGACTTAGGAGCAGTTAAAGCAAAGCACTTTCCGAGAGTTCATGTCTGCTCACTGTTCTCTTTATTTTCTTTGTTCTCAGAAAGGGAAAGAGAAAAACTCATTTCTCTCTTTTTAATTTTTTTCCTTTTCACTGCAACAGGACTGTAGGGCCTGTTCCATTTCAGTACCTGTGTAGATTCTAATATGGTAAAGACTGATTGATAGAAGCCACATAAACAAAAGCTCCTTGGGTTCTTTGCATATGAAGAGTTCCTGAGATTTTCCAGTTTGAGAAACAATGATTTAGGCTATACCAATACTGGCAAAAATCATCAATTGTCAAATTCACTTTATGTCATGTTAAGTGAGGTATTGTCTTACCCTGATGCATTCACTCATTGATAAGGTATATTATGTATTTTTTCACCACTTAGGAGAAAGGTGAATTGGCTTCTAAGAGTAGAAGGCTTCCTTTTCAGTCTGTGAGTAAGGATGAGAAGTTTGGCCACCCCATCTCAAAAGTGCAGCATGGAGGGAAGGCGCTGAGCCCTCAGTTGTCAGAACTCTTGGAGGCCAGCTGGGGAGGTTTCATCTCATTCCTGGCAAAGGCCAGGGGCCAGTCTGGGATTAGAGCTGTTTGTGCTGAGCTACAACATACTTTCAAGATCTTTCGTGAAAGGATCAGCAATTCTGGTCCTAAGTGGCCGTGGCCTGAGGCTGGCGAGTAACTCTGAAGCACCTTCCTTCAGCTTGCTGCCCCTTTAAGCCTGGCAGCGGCCCTGCAGCCGTTACAGTAACTGAACTCAGTCAGGTCTGGTTGCTCTACTCTGGCAGTCTGCCACTGCTCCCCTTTCACCCCAGGTTCTTGCCCTCCAGGTATCATGGGGCAGGTGGTGAGAAGCTCAATCAGGGTCCTGTGTGAATGGCCAGAGAAATAATCAACTGAGATGATGGATTCAGTTGTAATTTACATATTTCTTAAACATACTCTAGTGTGTGACCTGTCACAGTTCAGTGGATGCCAGCGTTATGCAATATGTGACGACGTGTGTACAAAGTTCATCACTCTATTTTCACCCTATAGTATAAACAGCGTTTATCATTTTGTCACATTTGCTTCCAGGATTTTCTCTTTACATTCTTTCAAAAAAAGGAATCCTTAGGATAAAGCAAAGTAAAAGCCACCTTTAACCATTACCTCTAGGCTCATTCCTCCTGGCCGCCCTTTCCCACCTCCCACACAAAGCACTTACTATTATAAGTGTGCTTTGCATGATTGTTACCAAAAATGCAAATCCATGTGCCCAGGGCACAATGAGACCAATCAAAACTAAAACATTGGAGTCTGGAACAGAGAAAGTTTGTTACAGGGCCACAGAATGAGATGGGTGGCTCATGCACTAAGAACCCCAAAGTTACTGAAGGCTTTCAGTAAAGCCCTTTTCTAGGAAAGGTGAAGGAGGGGCCTTGTCAGTTGCTGCAGACTTCAGATCCTTGCTTTTGAGGCCAGTTCATGGTCAGGTGACGATGTTCCTGTAACTCTCTACCAAACAACTGTTATTCTCCGTCCTGACAAGAAAGAGCCAGGTCCCAAGCACAGCTGTTGCCCTCCCAGGTCTCAGCCCTGGCTGAGAGGAGGCAGAGCTCAGCTGGCAGCACCCTTAGGGCCAGGTCCCCAGACCCTGCCCAGTTGTCATCCCGGAGGGAGACAGGCACCCAACTAGGCCTTCCACAAGGTGGGGGCAGTTCCCACAGACTGCGACCCGGGCAAACAGCTGCAACTGTTATGCTCCAGGTCCAGGTCCCCAAATAAACTGGGAAAACAAGTCATCCACAGCAATGCAAAAGCAGGAAGAGGTTTATTTCTTGCTGGAGCAAGGGCACCTTGCCATATCCAACACAGTGGTATGGAGCAAGAGCCCCGAGCCCTGAATTATAGCAGTATTTATAGGCTTAGAACAAAGACAGGGAGTTTGCAAGGGTGGATTGGTTGCAGGGGTTTCTTGGCATTTACTAATTGGCCAGATTTTGCGCATGCGGGCTCGCTTAGGGGGCTTTTTATATTATCTGGGCTAGTTCTAACCAGGCTACAGGGAATATGCTGTCTGGCTGAGTCTCAAGGTCGGAGCGATGATGATTTCAGCTCCTTCTGGGCAGTGACCCAGCTTTTCCCGTGATTGTAACTTTTTTCCCCCTGATTGTAGCTCTGGCCAATTTCAGTTACAGCTTCTGTCAGGTCTCAACACAACCATTGAGGTCACAGAGGCGGGAATGAGAGTGAGGTTCACTGCTGCCTCAAGGCCTAGTCCTGGCCGACGGACGGCCCTGGCAAGGACTCTGGAGCCCTGCAAGACACAGCCCCTAGCCTGTTCGCGGGCCACCCCCTCTCCCCCCAGCTCACCCTCCGGCCCAAGGCTAGGCAAGCGGGAGGGTCTCGGGGAGAAGGCAGGGCTCTGCCTCTTACCTCATTCTCCACCCGAGACCCACGGAGCCACCAACTGTTGACTGAGCCACTTCTCTAATGGCTCCTCATTGACGGTTGGTTGCTTGTGGACTGGGCGGGCCCACCGAGGGTCTGACCAATGGCTGAGGAGGACCCGTTGCCTGGTAACAGGGTGCTGAGTAATGGTGCCCAGCAATGGCTGCATGCTAAGGGGTGTGCTCTGTTACATGATTTTAGTCCTTTTTTAATTTCTAAAATCACATTTATAACTATAGATCCATAAACACGACTTAATATTGTAGTTATGTATTTTAAAGTTCACATAAATGATTTAATAGAGTACATGGATCATTTTCACGGGCTTCTCAGGTGGCTCAGTGGTAAAGAGTCTGCCTACAATGCAGGAGACCCAGATTTGATCCCTGGGTTGGGAAGATCGCATGGAGAAGGGAATGGCTACCCCCTCCAGTATTCTTGCCTGGAGAATCCCATGGACAGAGGAACCTGTCAGGCTGTAGTCCATGGGGTCACAAAGAATCGGACATGACTGAGCAACTAAACAACAACTGTAGCGTATCATTTTCACATCATTCTTAGGTTTTTGAGATTATCTATGGATCTAAGAAGGGTTCTTTTTCAGTTTGTTTAGCTTTTTTAATTTGTAAGGATAAAAGTCTTGACTCCCAAATTCTTTACACGTTGCACCAGAACAACTTGTAAAGTAGGCTCTTTGAGAATATTCTGTAGAGGCCATCCTGTTGTTTTCTGATACAGTTCTGTTTTTCCCTCCTCCCCCCTTTTTTTTACCTTATTGTACTGACTAAAGCCTCCAGTACAACACTGTGTAGACACTGTGAGAAAGGACAGCCTCGTACTGTCTCCAGTCTTACAGAGAAAGCTTTCAGTCTCTGGAAATTAAGTATGATATTTGCTGTAGGTTTTTCATAGAAATCCTTTGTCAGGTTGAAGAAATTTCCTTCTTTTCTTGGTTTGCTGAGAGGTTTTATTGATTAATGTTAAAGTTTGTCAAATAGTTCCATGTCTACTGATATTATCACTGGGCTTCTCAGTCTTTTGACAAGTTTCATTCTTTTGGTTTCAAATGATTCAACCTTGCTTTCTAACCCTAACCTTAACCCCACCTGTTGTTCAGTCACTCAGCCATGTCCGATGCTTTGCGACCCCATGGACTGCAGCATGCCAGGTTTGTCTGTCCATCACCATCTCTTGGAGTTTGCTCAAACTCATGTCCATAGAGTTGGTGATGACATCCCACCATCTCATCCTCTGCCATCCCCTTCTCCTCCTGTCTTCAATCTTTCCCAGCATCAGGGTCTTTTCTAAGGAGTCAGTTCTTCTCATTACTGCCCAAAGTATTGAAGTTTCAGCTTCAACATGAGTCCTTCCAATTCAGGACTGATTTCCTTTAGGATTGACTGGTTTGATTTCCTTGCAGTCCAAGGGACTTTCAAGAGTCTTCTCCAACACCACAGTTCAAAAGCATCAGTTCTTCAGTGCTCAGCCTTCTTTATGGTCCAACTCTCACATCCATACATGACTACTGGAAAAACCAAAGCTTTGACTATTTGGACCTTTGTCGGCAAAGTAATGTCTTTGCTTTTTAATGTGCTGTCTAGGTATGTCATAGGCTTTCTTCCAAGGAGCAAGCATCTTTTAATTTCATGGCTGCAGTCACCATCTGCAGCGATTTTGGAAGCCAAGAAAACAATGTCTTTCACTGTTTTTATTGTTTTGCCATCTATTTGCCATAAAATGATGGGACCAGATGCCATGAGCTTCGTTTTTTGAATGTTTAGTTTTAAGCCAGATTTTTCACTTTCCTTTCACCATCAAGAGGCTCTTTAGCTCCTCTTTGCTTTCTGCCATAAGGGTGGTGTCATCTGCATATCTGAGTTTATTGATATTTCTCCAGCGATCTTGATTCCAGCTTGTGCTTCATCCACCCCAGCATTTGGCATGATGTACTCTGCATGTAAGTTAAGTAAGCAGGGTGACAATATAGAACCTTGATGTACTCCCTTCCCAATTTTGAACCAGTCCCCACATGATCATATTTAGTTTCCTGACACAGGAAAGTACCCCAGAATGGCTGATTTAGGACAGCAGAGGTTTATTGTCTCATGTTTCTTGTGGATAGCAGTCTGAAACGATGGTGTCATCAGCCCATGCTCGATGTGAAGCCTGTAGGGATGGATCATCCTTTGTTCTTTCACTTTCTGGCCTGTGTCAACAAAATTCCATTCTTTACGTCCTTCTTAATGTGACATTCTCTGTCTCTGCACATCTTCCCTCTATTTGTATGTCTGTCTCTGAGCCCAAATTTCTCGCTTTTATAAGGCCACTAGTTACATTGGATTTGGGTTCATCCTAATGACATCATCTTAATTTAGTTAAATCTGCGAACAACTTATGCTATGGTTTTAAAGTTTGTGTCCTGCCTCCCCACCATTCATATGTTGAAATCCTAACCCCTCAAAGGTGATGGTATTTGCAGGTGGGGCCTTCAGAAGGAGCTTAGTCATGAAAGTAGTGCTCTCACCAATAGGATTATTGCCTCATAAAGAAGGTCCAGAAGCACCATAGACCATCTTCCAGGTTAGAACACAGAATGTGCCAGTTATGAATCAGGTGGATGGTCCTTATCAGAATGTGATCATGCTGGTGTCTTGATCTTGAACTTCTCAGCTTCCAAAATTGTGAGAAATAGATTTCTGTTGTTTATAAGCTACACTATCTGTGGTATTCTATTATAGTGGCCCAAACAGATCTAGACATTATATTTCTGAGTATGATCACATTGAGGTACTACTCTAAGGTCAGGATGTCAATATATTAATGTTTCCTTTGGTGGGGAAACACAATTCCACCTATAAAAATTAGGATGTATAATCATTTTGCATAGTGGTAGATTTTAAATACTTTGCTAAAGATTTTTGTGTCCATGTTTATAAAGTATTTTGTACCATATTTTTCTTGTAATGACTTTGGTTTTGGTATCACTATAATGTGGCTTCATAAAATATTTTGGGAAGAGTTCCTGCTTCCTCTCTTATTTTTCTGTGGCTAACTTTAAGATTTTCCCTTTGACTTTTGTTTTCTGTATTTACTACATGTGTAAGTGTGATTTTGTTTCCATTTATCTTATAAAGATTTGTTGGTTTTCTTGCTTTTATGGAAGAATCGTAGCCATTGGTTCTTCACATGTTGCCTCTGCTCCATTTTTTCTCCTCTCTTTTCCCTGTGAGACTCCAACTAAATTTTTGTTAGATCATTTTACTTTATTTACTTGAATTTCTTTATGTATATTCCATCTATTCCCTTCCCCAAGCTGTATTTTTCATAATTTCTCAGATCTCTATTTCATCTTATTATTTTTCACTTTCAGCAGCAACCTATCAGCTGCCAAATTTGTCCACTGAATTTTTAAGTTTGAGTATGACTTCCCTCATTTATAGAGGTTTTGTCTGATTCTTTTTCACACTTGTCAGGTTACTTCTCATAGTTTCTCTCCATATAGGTATGTTAAAGCTTATGCTTTTTTTTTATATGGTTATTTTCTTTCTAAAGAAATCTGTACCTTCTAACTCAAGCATTTGAAATCCTTAGTGGGTAGTTTCTGCCATCTTTTATTCATAATGCTGATTACTTATGATGCTTTGCTTCCTTTTTTGGCTGTATATTACTCCTTCGCCTCCATAAGTAATTTGTGGGGATTTTTTTGAGGCTTAGGATAATGATATTTTTCTTTGGAGTGGACTCCTATTTGTTTTAGTCATTTCTAGCACTGGGGACCCACTCCAGTACTCTTGCCTGGAGAATCCCATGGATGGAGGAGCCTGGTGGGCTGCAGTCCACGGGGTTGCTAAGAGTCGGACATGACTAAACGACTTCACTTTCACTTTTCAGTTTCGTGCATTGGAGAAGGAAATGGCAACCCACTCCAGTGTTCTTGCCTGGAGAATCCCAGGGACGGGGGAGCCTGGTGGGCTGCTGCCTATGGGGTCGCACAGAGTCGGACACGACTGAAGCGACTCAGCAGCAGCAGCAGCACTACCAGTGCTGAACGCTTTTAAGAGAAGCTTGAGGTTTCCTTCAACTCTGGTGATGCCAGTTTGGGTTATTTTGCTAGACAGCCAGCCTACCAGAAGTTATAGCCTTCCAGGACGTGTCCTCTGTCTCCTTCCTTCCTTCCTCCCTCCCTCACACCCTCCCTTCCTTTCTCTTTCCCTCTTCCCCGTTTCTCTCTCCTTCCTCAGGAGATGAATCTGTGTGACCAAAGGGTTCTTTCAGATTCCCTAAGCCTTTCAGGACCTGAGCCTTGACTTCTATACCCTCTATTTCTCTATAGTTAACTTTAGTAGGACTTTGCAAATTTCTTCTTGGAAAAAGTGCTTTTTTATTTTTTTCACCTATTTTCCTGGATTTTTCGGTTTTGACTGAATTTTTGCCCAATAATAGCTCTTGACCATTCAATGCATTCAAAAAACTTAAAAAAAATTTTTTTTAAAGCATTTTATAATGTTTCAGTAGAGAGTTTGGTCACAATAAGATTGCCCACCATTATCTAAAGCCTTACATTTGTGTCTAAATAAATCACTGCTTAACTACTAGTCTTGATTACCAACGTTTTTCATTCATTTCTCGGTGGGATACTCAATCTTCTGTCTCTGGCTTGAGCGTTTCATTGGTAGAGTGTAAGTGTGGCCCCAGCATTCCCTTTCCTTCCAAACTTTGTAGGCGATTAAACTGGTTTTAGGGGACTTCCCTGGTGGTCCAGTGGTTAAGAATCTGCCTTGCAATGCAAGGATGTGGATTTGATCCCTATTCTTAGAACTAAGATCCCACATGCAACGGCAACTAGACCCGTCTGCTGTAACCAGTGAGCCCTGGTGGTCTGAAGCCTGCACAACACAAGACACAAGGAGGGCCCCCAGTACTGCAACCAAGACCCCACACAGCCAAATAAATGCATTGAGTAAACTAGCTTTTGATTGAGAATAATGATTTTTTTTTTAAAAAAGAATAATGATCTGTTTTTCATTATTCTTAAAGTCCAACAAACTTTGTCAGGAAGTGTCTTGGCATTTGGCATTGATTGTTTTGTATCAGATTTTCCTTAATCAGGTCGTGTCCCTTAAAGAAAAGTCTTTAATAACAAGCTTATTCTACCATGGCTTTGGATACTTTTATTTGTATTTTTTTATTTGCATCAGCAACTGCTTAGCTAATCTTTTCATTTTTTGTTTCTTTCTCAAAGACAACAAATATACACACATTGGATATACTTTCTCCTAAATTTATAATTTTTCTCCAATTCTTTATCTTCTGTGCTCTTTCAAATTTCATCTTGCTTAGTTTTCTTTAGTATGTGCAGCACACCCCCTCTTTTCAGTTATTATTTGAGTTGCTTCAATGTAGCTTTTCATTTTCTTAAGGTATTTTTCTTTTTCATTTTTTCCCTGAGCTCTTTCAGGTCAGTTGAAAATTCTTCTGAAGTTTTATTATCACTTTACTTTTTGAAGATTTTAAAAACATGAATGATTATTAAAGTCTGTATTGAATTTATTACAATATTTCTTCTGTTTTATGGTTTGGTTTTTTGGCCAGAAGGCGCTGTGGGATCTTAGCTCCCATACCAGGAATCGACCCCTTACCCCTTGCATTGGAAGGTGAAGTCTTAACCACTGTACCACCAGAGAAGTCTATCACTTTAAAAAATGATTTTTTTTTGAGCTCTTGTTTCATCATGGCTATATTTAATTTCTTTTAAAGTAGATGCATTTTCTATTTGTTTTGTTACTTAATTCTTTTGATATGCAAACAACAATTCCCTTTGTCTTTTGCTCTTTTGACTTTGTCATATTTCGAGCAAAAAGCTGTGTGACTTTGCATGGATCCTGTCCTGGATCACTTTTCACTGCTGCTCAGTTTCCTGGGCCACTCTCCAGCCCAGATACCTGTTGAGGAAGGAGGTACCCCGCGAGTGAGCAGGGGCATCACCCTAGGCTTGGCCCTTCCCAGTGGGAACAGTCGGCCACTGGCAACCTTCCCTTAGGTTGCAGGTCAGCAGGCTTTGCGAGGTAGCCCTTGATGACACAGGTCTCTGGTTGGGTGAAGACCCAGAGCTTTGTTTACTTTCATCAGCAGCAGCTTAGCTGTCATTCACCTCTTTGCTTGAGTTTCTCTTGTATCTTCCCCTCACACTTGGTTAGTGAAATGTGGGAAGAGAAATACCTGGACTAAGCTACAATTATGAGGGTCAAATCCCTTACCCAGAGAATCTGAACATCTATTTTAACCCTGAGCTGAAAGAATTTTAACAAATCTGGGCAATGTGGGCTAAGGACAGATGGAGTTATTTTCTCAGTGTGGATGGTGCGCAGGCCAGAGCCCCTCCCCAAGCTGGCCTGTCCTCACCACAAACAAAGCTGCCTTTGGCTCTTTGGTCAAAGCCTTCCTCCTTCTTCAGTTAGTAGATGTCGGAGCAGGAAAGCTACATAGGCAAGGAAGACTATTCAAGACTCCTGCAGAAAGAAGGCAGACGGAACTCAACTTATCTGACACAAAGGACTGGAGAGAGGTTTTTAAGAGCTGAGGTGGGGAAGAGGGGGCTCATGGACAACTCAGGATTTGAACATTCAGTTTACCCAGAAGAAAAGTACAGCCTCTCCCCTTTCACAACAGGAGGGAGTTTTCCGGCTTTGAGCAGGATGTCAGCTGAAGTCAGGAGTCTATGGTCCTGGATGATTGCATTTCAGAGATATCCCAGGGCCTTGAGAAAGATTCCCTGAAACTTAAAGTTGGTAAAGAGCTTTTGAGATTTACATACATTTCAAAGGGCATAGAGTAAGTTTAGTTACAATTACAGGTCATCTAAAGAGAATACTTTAGAAAAAAGAAAAGTGACTTCAAGGGCCCTTGAAGAAAGACACCTGTTCGGACTTTAGTCTAGATGAAGGTCATCTTGCTCAGGGTTCAGGTTTCTGATCTGGGAGCCATTGTTCCTTAGCCAAAACACTCTTCAGGGGGACCCCCATCCCCTCTCTTCCTCTGCTTCTCTTTTTTCTGTCTCTCCTCCTCCTCTTTCTGGGTCCAGCCGCTGGGTCCTAATTCATGGTCCCTCACCCCTTGCTTGGGCCCTGTGCCCACCCAGAACCTCTAGGGCAGGGGAGGGGTGGGGTGTGTGAGCTGTGGAGGAGTCCGGCTGTCCCCTCCATGCAAGACAGCAGGGGAAGGTTGCCCTATCTCTCTTGGCCCAGGTCATGATCCCTGGGGGCAAAGAATGCTGTCCTCCCTAGGGGACTTAAGAGAGGCTGTGTGTGACTCCTCCACACACACACACACAGACACACACACACAGAGTGTGTGCCCTTCCTGGAGCCTGCCTTCACCTGAGTTTCCATGTAATGTCTTGGTGCTTTCTTGCCACAGGACCTGTTCGCTTCTCTGGGGGTTGTCAGAGGTGGAGGAAAAGATGGGCTGGAGGCAATCTCTGCAAGGAGCAAACATGCCAGCGGCCCGCACCATTTACCTCAACGAACCCCTTAGGAACACTTTCTGCAAAAACTCCATCAGGTGAGAAGACTGTGGAGGTAGGAAGAGAGGAAGGAGGAAGAAGGCAGCTGTGGTCTTCCCCGCAATAAACAAGACTTTGTGTGGATGATCGAGGCTAGAACAGCGTTCTTGACCCTGCAGGAACTCACTGCAGAGAGTAGGATTTGTCTTCATCTCCCCTTCGAGGCTTCTTGAAGTCGTTCTCTGCTCTGACTTGTCCCCATTCGCAGGCACCCACCCACCAGCTGAGTGCTCTAGCAAAACCACTTGCTAGGGAGCAGGGGAAAGCCCTCACCAGGGGAGCCACCCACCAACATCACCCACTGGGGAATGAGCGTTAGCTAGGAAGAGTTCTACTTCCTGAGGGATTCACTGAGCTGAGTACTGAAACTCTGCAGAGGCAGTTTAGATGAAAGCCTAAAAGGGACTTTTTTTTCATATATATCTTTATAACTTCCCCGGTGGTTCAGATGGTAGAAAATCCACCTGCAATGCAGGAGACCTGGATTCTATACCTGGGTCAGGAAGATCCCCTGGAGAAGGAAATGGCTACCCACTCTAGTATTCTGGAGACTTCTCTGGGCAGAGGAACCTGGTGGTCTATAGTCCATAGGGTTGCAAAGAGTTGGACATGACTGAGCAACTAACACACATAAGCACACACACACATATATGTGTATATATGTATACACACACACACACACACACACACACACGCACATATTCTTTATTTTTTTAAAACCAGGCTCTAAGGCCAGAGGTTGGATACATGAGCTCAGTAGTCAGTAAGCCTTTCCACTATTAACTTACTAATCAAAGAGCTTAAAAATGTGCATCACTGACTTGGCAAGAGAAACAGGATATCTCTGAAGCCAAAAATGAAGGCAAAGCAGGAACCCAAAGAGGTCAAGGATGCTGATGTGGCTGGTTTCTGAGGACACCTGCCCAGCTCTGGTGACTTAGGGGTTCAGATTTCGTGCTCAGTGGGAGGAGGGATCTCAAACCTAAGGCCACAGCTGGTGGAAAACAGAATTGGAAACCCACCACTGTAATACTGGATCTTTGGAGGACTACCTCCTGAATGACGGGAGAACAAAACATCTGCTTTTTAAAAGGCACATGATGAAGGAACTTAACCTCTTTAAAATTTGGCTCTGGCTTTAATATTTATAAAATTATTTTATATATCAATAGTCTTAAAAGTTATTAAATGTAATGAACTTGAAGAAAAGTTTTGGATTGCTAATTATTAATTCTATTTAGTCCATGAGTCTTTCAAAAACATCCTGCCCTAGGGAATTCTTCAAATCGATGAAGATGAATTAAAAGAAGAAATATTAAATTTCCTATCTCAAAACTCCAAAATTGGCAAAATAACATGGATAATGTCCAGCAAATCCAAACATAATAAAGAATATAAGGAGTATATGAAAAGAGGAAAGTATTAAAGATAAGTGAGGTACCCAGAAAACATTTTTTAAAAATTAACCATACTTCAATAGATTTTACAAAGATATTTGAAGAGCTTGATTCTTTATATTTTTGGATTTATAGAACTAAAAATTTTAAACCATTCACATCTACCTATCATCTCTCTGCCATGGTCTGAATTCCCCCAAAGTTCACATGTTGAAATCCTAGCCCTCCAGTGTGATGATTTAGGAGGTGGAGCCCTTGGGAAATGATGGGGTCATTCAGGCAGAATCCTCGTTAGTGCACTTGTGACCTTATAAAGAGCCCCAGAGAGCTGCCTTGTCCCTTCCACAATGTGAGGTTATACTGAGAATGTCAGTGGGGAAGTGGACACTTACCAGACACTGAATTTGCTGGTGCCATGATCTCAGACTCCCAGCCTCCGGAAGTGTGAGAAATAAATGTCAGTTGTTTATAAGCACCCAGTTTATGGTATGTCTGTTAAAGCAGCTCAAATAGACTGAGACACTATCCTAGACCAAAAGACATACTGTCGATGCTTTTATACATGTTAAACAACCTTCACCAGCGATGATGCCGGCTTACACCTGCATCATCAGTTTGAGAGCTCATGTTTCCTCGTGTCCTTGCTAATAATGCTGGGATTGCTCAGTCACTCAGTCATCGATGTGAGAAGTGAAAGCCTCTCTTGCTTTTTATTCCTTTGATTATTCGAGGTTTATTTGCTTGCTTTATGTTTACTGGCCACTTGTATTTATTCTTTTTGATAACTACTTGTTTATGCTTTAGATCCCTTTTTATATTATGGTGAATGTTGTTGCTTAATGGTTTTTAAAGACTCACTGTATACTAGAGATATTAGCCTCTTTTTCCTATGTGCTACAAATATATTTTTCCTGGTTGGTTGTCATTTTTCAGTCTTATAGTGCTTTCTGTCTGATCAGAACTTATATTTTTATATATCAAAATTTTGCTCATTACCAGGTTATGTTCCTTATTACCTTCTCCTTTGCATGTGTTTATTTTTTTTCTTTTGAATTTTTTGCTATGTATTGGAGTATAGCTGATTAACAATTTTATGATAGTTTCAGTTGAACAGCAAAGGGACTCATCCATGCTGTTCTCTGCTTTCAGATCCTTAGTTCTCCACATCTGCCTATGTATTCACAGTACTTCATGAAATGGGGAAATTCTTCTTTTACCCTGGATTTTTTTTAAAGATGACAATGAATGCTGTGAAAAAAGACAAAATATCTTTAGAAAAGGCTCAGCATTTTAAAACAATGTTTTATCCACTTCTGAGTTGTAACCAAATTTTGTGTTTTCCATTGGTGTTTCCTGAGTTCAGAAGGTTAACTTTCTACCTTTCTACCCACAGCACAGCCAAGTACAGCATGTGGTCATTTCTCCCTCGATATTTGTATCTGCAGTTTAGCAAAACTGCCAACGCCTTCTTCCTGTTCATCACTATATTGCAGGTGATGTTTTGAACATGTTGTTAGATTCAGATTTCTAAGAAGTAAAATGGTATAACAATCTCATGAGTGTGACACAGAGAATAAGTTTAAGCACTGTAAAGAGAGAACTCTCCTCTTCAAATCTTTAACTTACTCAGTGAGACACTGAACTCCATTTCTGGCCTGAAAGACGTGTTGGTGACAGTAGATGAATTAATGAGACGTATTTGAAATGAGCCTTGTCATTTGTGCCACCTCCATAATAATATAATTTTACTGTATTTTGAAAGATATAATTCACCCTGTCACGTTAGTTTAAAATAACATCCCCCCCAGTAATGATAAAAACACTTAACATGACATCTAGCACCTTAACAAACTTTTAAGTCTCCAATCTCCAATAAAGTGCTATTACCTGTAGGACCTTTGCTGCCCAGCAGATCTCTAGAACGTCTTCATCCTGCATAACTGAAGCTTTCTACTCACTGAGTAACAGCTTCTGCTTCCCCCCCACCCCCCTGCCCCC
>SJYV01034745.1:891829-918058 GCA_006410875.1 Neotragus pygmaeus | reverse complement strand
CCCCAGCAGGCCAGGCCTCCCTGTCCATCACCAACTCCTGGAGCTGTCTCTTATACACATCTACTGTGTCACTGTGCAATGAAAGAATATCTTTAAAAGAAAAACCCAAATTAAATTAAAGTAATATTTATTGAAAACCCATTAGATATGGGCCTAAGGTGATGCTTAAATGAATAATACAGAGTCTCTAACTACAAGTTTGTTAAACTATAATGGAGAGAAGAACATGAAAAACAAATGGTTATTAAAATTATTCTAATTATAATTGGCATTCTTTTAAAACACAGCAAATAAATTGTTATATTAAAATAATGACATGTCTCATAAAAGAATTGACATTTGTTCGGGATGTCAAGAGACAAATTATTTTTATAAGCCTTTAGAGTGCACACTAACAGGGAGAGAAGGTAGATTAAGAGTAAATACAAACAATGCCTGAAATGAGGCCTCAACCAAAAGAGAAGTTGCTGAATAATGTATGGCATGGTAGGGCTTCTAAAAGTAAGAGTATGATCAAAAATTTATTCTCAAAATTGTTTAAAGTTGATGTCAGACATAATATAAAAGTGTGGTTCAAATTTCTGAGTCACACCAGAGAAAAACTGTTCCCAATATTACTTCAGGGACAGCAAAGTTGTCTTTCTTGAAAATCTGGAGCAAGATGATTAATAAATACTGCAGTTATTGTGGAATATCTAAATGTCTGTGAACCAAAGAGAGAAGAGCCTGTAAGCTGAGCTATATCAAGAATCAATAAAGAATTCTTCCACAGAGTTTTCTGCAAAGGCCCTTGGAAATACTTGTGAAAGCCACAGTATACATTTGTATGTTGTTAATATTCAAAGTTAGAAAATAAAGATAACTGTTGATATCACTAATTCAAAATAAAGCTATTTTGCATTTTTGTTAAAACATCTTGACCAGGTTTATATTTGAAAAAATCAAGGATTGCATTCTACGTAAGGAGAACATACTGTAGTTTGAGTTTACCCTACAAAAATTTGCTCTCAAGTTATGAATTAAGCAGTAAAAATATCGAATGCAAGATAGCAAAAATTCTTTGCTGTCANTAGGATGGCCCCAGAATTTTCATCTTATATTTTTTCTTGAGAATATATGACAGATTTTGCTTTTAATTGTGCTTTTAAAAATTCATGCTTCTGTGTTTTCTCTCCTTGTTTAAAAGGTTAATGTTGGTGACATTGTGAAGGCCACCAATGGGCAGTTCCTTCCTGCAGATATGGTCCTGATTTCTTCCAGGTTAGTTATGTTAGTAGGCATTTAATGAACTTCTGTTATGAAACAGAAATTAAAAAAAAAAAACCAAAGGCCTTTTCCTCTTTCACTCCTTTCACCATCCTTTTATACTGGAGACCAGTGATTGCAAACATTTTCTGTAGAAGGACACATAGCAAATATTTTCAGCTTTGTGGGCCCTACAATCTCTGTTGTAGCTACTCAGCTCTTTTTCTGTACTATCAGAAACAACCAAAGGCAAAATGTAAACAAATAGAATGATTGTGTCCCAGTAAAACTTTATTTATGAAAATAAGCAGGGATTGGATTTAGCGTTTGGATCATAGACTGATGATTGCTATTCTATACTTTTATGATCTTTTCTTTCATTTCCTGGACATATTTTCTTCTATTCTGATTCTTAGGTTGATTCTATCTCCTCTACAGTTTCTATAGACATTCAACAAATCTAAAATATTTTATACTTATTATCTTGTTTTATTCTTATGTAATAAAAGGATATATTTTACAATAGAAACAAAAATGATAGGGCACTTAAGAACAGATCTGACAAAACATATGCAAGGGCTTAATGGAAGACTTAAATGTATGGAGAAATATATCATATTCTTGGATAGGAAGATTCAATATTATAAAGATGTCAATTCCCACCAGACTGATCTAAAAGCTTACTGCCATTCCAGCCAAAATCTCAAACATATTTTAATGGGAATCGATGAGCTGATTATAAATATCTAATTTGTACCTGTGGAATTTGAGCTTGTGGAGGTGATTGAATGATGACATTCAGTGCCATTGAGAGAAGAGTCATTATACTTCCCAAGAGAGGGTAAGATGCCCTGCCATGCAGGGTCAAAGGGGAAGCATTGCATTTGGTCAGGAGGCAGAAATGAGAGAGAGAGAAAGCTGAGGTCAGAGCCTTTAGTGAGATTTCTGGAGGAAAGTCAGGGCAGGACAGAGTGAACCATTTAGGATTGCTTAAGCTCTAATACTTTGGCCACCTGATGCTAAGAGCCAACTCATTGGAAAAGACCCTGATGCTGGGAAAGATTGAGGGCAGGATAAGAAGGATTCAACAGAGGATGAGCTGGTTGGATGGCACCATTGACTCAATGGACATGAGTCTGAGCAAACTCCAGGAAATAGTGAAGGATGGGGAAGCGTGGCCTGCTGCAGTCCGTGGAGTCACGAGAAGTTGGACTGGACTTAACGACTGAACGGCAACAACAGTCTTGGCTTATCCTGCTGGGCTCTGGGCTATAGGTCTCCTGTTGCCGAGTACCAGGCCCTGGGATGATTTAGGGCACAAGTGTGTGAAAGTTAGATAAAGTAGGTGTTTAGGGAGCATAGGCTCAGGATTGGCTGGTTTGCACGTGAAGGCACACTCCTGGTAGAGCACTTCTCTGTCTCTAAGGATCAACTGCCCTTGAGAGTTGCAGTCTCTCTCCAGCCAATATAATTTGTAAGATGTCAAGACATCATAAGATACAGAAAGTCAAAGATAATGTTAATAGAAATGTATTTGGAAGAGCAAAGGGCTGAGAACAGTCAAGGCACTTATGAATAGGAATAAAGATTCAGACAGAGAGAGCAAACTCAAAGCAGGGGAAGAAGAGGGTAGGATGGATTGAGAGAGGAGCTTGAAATATATACTTTACCATGGGGCTTCCAGGTGGCGTTAGCAACAAAGAACCCACCTGCCAATGCAGGAGACGTAAGAGAGGTGGGTTTGTTCCCTGTGTTGGGAAGATCCCTTGGAGAAGGAAATGGCAACCCACTCCAGTGTTCTTGCCTGGAGAATGCCATAGACAGAGGAACCTGGCAGGCTACAGTCCATAAGATTACAAAGAGTCAGAAATGACTGAAGCAACTTAGCACATATGTGTAAAATAGATAGGTAATGGGAAGTTGCTATGTAACACAGGGAGCTCAGCTTGGTGCTCTGTGACAACCTAAAGAGGGTGAGATGGGTGGGTGGGAGGCAGGTTCAAGAGAAAGGGGACATGTGTATGCCTGTGGCTGATGCATGTCGATGTATGGCAGAAATCAATACAATATTGTAAAGCAATTATCCTCCAATTAAAAATAAATTTAGAAAAGAATAATTTGAGGGTAGTTGTCTGACTTCATTTAAAGAGATGATTTTCAATTTGTAGCAGTTTAGGTGGGTTAATATTGGCACCGGAACAGAAAAACTAGAATCGTGGGAGGTAATAGAGAATCCAGAAACACATCTGTACGTGTTGGGGCTTTGATGTGTGACAGTGGTGGCTCTCTGCTTCAGTAGTAACAGAAGTCAGAGTCAGAGTTAGTCGCTCAGTCACGTCTGACTCTTTTATGACCCCATAGACTGTAGACCTGGAGAAGGCAGTGGCACCTCACTCCAGTACTCTTGCCTGGAAAATCCCATGGATGGAGGAGCCTGGTGGGCTGCAGTCCCTGGGGTCGCGAAGAGTCGGACACGACTGAGGGACTTCACTTTCACTTTTCACTTTCATGCATTGGAGAAGGAAATGGGAGCCCACTCCAGTGTTCTTGCCTGGAGAATCTCAGGGACGGGAGAGCCTGGTGGGCAGCTGTCTATGGGGTTGCACAGAGTCGGACACGATTGGAGTGACTTAGCAGCAGTAGCAGCAGCAGACTGTAGCCTGCCAGGCTCCTCTGTCCATGGAATTCTCCAGGCAGTAGTACTGGAATGGGTTGTCATTCCCTTCTCCGGGGGATCTTCCCAAATCAGGAATTGAACCCAGATCTCCTGCATTGCAGGCAGATTATTTACCATCTTAGCCACCAGGGAAGCCAGTGGTAACAGGATGGGCTGTTAAATAGTAATGTTTTGGAACTGGTTACCCACAGAGCAAAAAGTGAAATTCCTTTCTACACAGAAACCAACCTTAGGGAATTCCCTGACAGCTCAGTGATTAGGACTCTTGGGCTTGTAGGATCAGACTGCTGAAATCCACTGGCAAGGTAGTTGTTGTGGTCCTTTCAGCTCTGAAGAATCTTTACTGATGTAGATCATATTTCATGGTTACAGTTATTGGGAAATTAATTTGTTGGAGAGATATTGATTCAATATTATTCATTTTATTTTCTTTAGTGAACCTCAGGCAACATGTTTTGTTGCAACATCTAATCTGGATGGAGAGACGAATCTAAAAATACGACAGGTAAAGGCACCTTTATTTACTTATTTGGCTGCACCTGGTCCACGTTGCGGCACCTGAGCCCTTGGTTGCAGCACATGGGATCTAGATCCCTGATCAGGGATGGAACCCGTGCCCTCTGCATTGGGATCCCAGAGTCTCAGACATTGGACCACCAGGGAAGTCCTGAGATGTCTTTCTAATTCCTAACTTTATACTTGAGTCCACAGTGTTAAGTTTTGTCCTGTAGAAAATTTACTTTTTTTTCATGATGAAAATGGTCTCACCACTAATAAATGGATGTAATTTATCCTCATGAGATATTTAGAAGGTACTTTCAAAAGAATAAGCAAGAACTACATGAAGGTGTCACTCACTACTGCAAGAAAAATCATATTGTATAAAATTCAGGTCATAAAGGATGACACACTCTTATGCATTTTGTTTTGAGTTTGATATTTCTGCTGGTGATTAGATGATAAAACTGTCCTGACTAAATATAACTAGATCAAAGTGTGTTACTCGCTCAGTCATGCCTAACTGTCTGGCACCCTGTGGACTGTACCCCACCAGGGTTCTCTGTCCATGGGATTCTCCAGGCAAGAATACTGGAGTGGGTAAGCAGTTCCCTTCTCCAGGGGATCTTCCCAACCCAGGGACTGAACCCAGGTCTCCTGCATTGCAGGTAGATTCTATACTGGCTAAGCTACCAGGGAAGTTGTCCATAACCCGATTAAAGGGGAATATAAATGAACACTGGGTGATCTTATATACCATTGCTTTTAAAACTACCATCTGAACTTTAGATCAGCATGTGATTATGAGTGGGAAGAGGCAGTGTTCAATTATCTTTTCATTAATGGAGAAAAGGGCGTTGATCTTTGCTCTGTTAGTTTGCTTAAGTAAGGACGTCCCTGATTTTATATTTATTTGCATGTCCGTTGCTATCTTTACTGCAAACTTTAATTTGATTTGAAAATAGAAAACGGGTTTAGAATTTGTTAAATCTATAATCTTTGTAAAAGTAATTGAGAAAATGAGTTTGTTTTGCCTCTGTCACTTTCCATATCCCACCTTTGTCCTCAGTGCTAATCATAGTAATAGTTTGGTACCTATCTGATTTTTAAAAAATTCAATTACAGACTTCTGTTTCTGGGAAGATGGAGTAGACATTGTTTAACCTATTTTTTCCTGCTAAGTACAACTAAAGACTTTGGCTTTTATATAAAAGAACAAACATAAGACTCTGAAAAACTGAAAGAAGCTAGATAGCAGAAACTTGCAACCCTGGGAACAATGTGATGGCTAGTTCCCTGTCCTTTCTTTGGTCTCATTTATCTCAGGGTCCACATAGTCAAAGCTGTGGTTTTCCCAGTAGTCACACACAGATGTGACAGTTGGATAATAATGAAGGTTGAGCACTGAAGAATTGATGCTTTTGAACTATGGTGTTAGAGAAGACTGTTGAGATTCCCTTGGACAGGAAGGAGATCGAACCAGTCAATCTTAAAGGAAATGAACCCTGAATATTTATTGGAAGGATTGATGCTGAAGCTTCAATACTTTGGCCACCTAATGCAAAGAGTCGATTCGTTGGAAAAGACCCTGATGCTGGGAAAGATTGAAGGCTAAAGGAGAAGAGGGTAGCATAGGATGAGGTGGTTAGATAGCACCACCAATTCAATAGACATTAATTTGAGCAAACTCCAGGAGATAGGAAAGATATTCCTCCCAATGAATATTCAGGGTTCATTTCCTTTAGGATTAGGAAACCATGTGGACAGTAGTAACCCGGCATTGCAACCCATTTAAGCGAAGGAGGTGTTGTTGAAGGTCTACAGGGTGATCAGGGCTCTCACCCTTGTCCAGCTATAACTGACCACACGCCCCCACTTGGCCATCAAAAGAGGTCAAGTTTGCAACTTGTTTGCTTATCCCCCATCATACAGTAATGAGACAGCACTTTCATCCCCTGTCAGAGAGGTGCTAGAGGAAGCCAGCTAAGGTTTAAATGATATCTAGTATCTTGTAACATAATACATGCAACAGGCAAGCTGTCCGGTTTCAGTCAAAATTTATTCACCATACCCCAAACCAGAAGGATCTCAAACTCAATGAAAAATGACAACCCATGATGCTAACACCAAAATAACAAAAAATGTAAGCATTATCTGACAGAGACACTACAGGGGACATTAGAAAAAAGGCTTTCATGAGCAATGACAAAAATGCTTGAAACAAAAGTCTCAGCAAAGAAACAGTCTCAGCAAAGAAATTTGGAAATTTAAAAACTTAAAAATACAATAAGTAACCCCCCACCCCACCCAGACACACACAAAGCAATCCCCAAAGCAACCCACCAACCAAATGAATAAAGCTCAGGGGTTGGGCTCAACAGCAGAATATAAGGGCNCAAGATGTGTATAAGAGACAGGGACATTAGAAAAAAGGCTTTCATGAGCAATGACAAAAATGCTTGAAACAAAAGTCTCAGCAAAGAAACAGTCTCAGCAAAGAAATTTGGAAATGTAAAAACTTAAAAATACAATAAGTAACCCCCCACCCCACCCAGACACACACAAAGCAATCCCCAAAGCAACCCACCAACCAAATGAATAAAGCTCAGGGGTTGGGCTCAACAGCAGAATATAAGGGCTGTAGAAAAGAATCTGTGAATTGAAAGATAGGACAATAGAAACTACCCAATTTAAAGAACAAAAAAAGTAGATGGAAAAAAAAAAAGAACAAAGATGTATTTGTTCTTGTTGGGGGCTTCCCTACTGGCTCATACAGTGAAGAATCTGCTGCAATGCAGGAGACCTGACTGAGTCCCTGGTTGGGAAAGATACCCTGGAGAAGGGATGGCTACCTATTCCAGTATTCTTGCCTGGAGAATTCCATAGACAGAGGAACCTGGTGGGCTATAGTCCATGGGGTCACAAAGAGTTGAACACGACTGAGTGACTAACCCTTTCATTACAGTTTTCATTCTATTCTCTTTCTGATTTAAAGAATTTCTTCATGCACTTTCAGTACATAACAATAGGTATATCAGTTGTATGTGTTGCAAATGTCTTCTTCAAGTCGGTAACTTGCTTTCAGACTTTATTTAAGGTATCTTTTGGGCTTCCTTGGTGGCTCAGAGGTTAAAGCATCTGCCTGCAATGCGGGGGGCCTGGGTTCGATCCCTGGGTCAGGAAGATCCCCTGGAGAAGGAAATGGCAACCCACTCCAGAATTCTTGCCTGGAGAATCCCATGGATGGAGGAGCCTGGTGGGCTACAGTCCATGGGGTCGAAAAGAGTCGGACACGACTGAGCGACTTCACTTTCACTCTGACTTTTGTTAACAGAAGTTCATCCCAAACTGTTTCAATGTAGGTCCCTGAGTGTCAAAACTTTTAAGACTTTGTATGCATGCCTGAGAATATTGGTACTAAACTTTAACATTTATTTGAAATTAGAAAGTTGTAACATTCTAGATTTAAAGGTCTTTTAATTAAGTACTTAAAAATAAAATCCTCTGTCTTTAAGTATTTCCTATTGTTAGACTAATGACAGTTTGATTCCAAATTCTCTTGGAGGTGATCTGCCTTTTCTCTCTGGAAGGCTGAGATCATCTCTTTGGATTGAGGCATTTTCTCGGTGAGTGATTCTCAAAGTGTGATCCTTGGATCAGCAGCGTCACTATCCTGTTAGAGTTGTTAGAAATGCAAGTTTTGGTGCCTTATCCCAGACCCACTGAATAAAAAAACTCTGGGGGCACAGCCCTGCAATCTGTACTTTAACATGACTCCAGGTGAGTCTGATGCACAGAAAAGTTTGGAATCATTGTTCTAGATCCTTGCTAGTCAGAGTGTGATCCACAGTTGAGCATCATCAGTTGTAGTCATAAATCTATCAAATACTATATGGTGTTTGATTGTGATAATTATAATTTCACTTCAATGGGATGGAAACTTAACTTTCATACCTCTTTTGACCTCATTAAAGTTATTTGCAAAATGTTGGTATGGCAAAGCCTTCTAGCAAAGTTTATGTTAGTGTTTGATATAAATTTTTTTTAATTTGGTAAGTATAATACATTTTCAGACACTGACTTTCATAATATTCTTTTATTAGCCATTATGGCAACCCTCTCCAGTATTCTTGCCTGGGAAATCCTATGGACAGAGGAGCCTGGTGGGCTACAGCCCATGGGATCACAAAGAGTTGGACACGACTGAGCGACAGAACAACAACAATAATGAGACATTGAACTTTGACATGAAAATTCTGTTTTCATTTTTGCCTTTGATTTTATTTTGTAGGCTTTGTCAGAAACAGCTACCATGAAAACAGAAAAGCAATTGTCAAGCCTATCTGGAAAAATAAAATGTGAAGAGCCTAATTTTCATTTCAACAGTTTCGTGGGAACTTTGTACCTAAAGGAGAAAAGGTATCATTTTTTTTTCCTTCTCAAACATTTTTTATCCACTTAATCTTCCCTGACAATTACTTTTATAGTCACTCTAAGTATAAAGAATGTTTTACTCTCTAAAATTTTTAACCTACATATCTTTGGAATGGTGAGAAATCAATAGCAAAGCAATTTTTTCCTGTGTTGTTTTAGAAATAGATACTTTCTTTGAAGACACATTTGTTTTTATTGCTATTTGTCCAGAAAGTTGAACTTGACAAAGGAAATATATATGTATGGTGAAAGTCTAGGTTTGTTTTACCTTGTGAAAAGAAAAAGTTCTGTGGTAATTTACTAATATCTTTTTATTTTTTTTAAGCCCTATTTCAATTGGGCCTGACCAGGTCTTGCTGAGAGGCACACAGCTTAAAAATACTGAGTGGATCCTGGGCATAGTCGTTTACACTGGATTTGAAACTAAATTCATGCAGGTAAATAATCTATGGTGACAAATAGCATTGCCTCAAATCACAACATTTTGTGTTTTTAGGAACCCTAGGACTTTGGACTTTGAGATGATAGATCTGCTATGTGGATATGTTTCCTGTGAACTAGAGACTGATGCTCCAAGAAGCGAGGTGGACAACCATGGGCACACTTTCAGTCCATCTGTGATTTGGCAAAAGATGTTGTACTTTTTAGCCATTGCAGTTTTTGACCTCCTTCACCATCAGACTGTAATTCACCTGTCTTGCTTGTTTTTGGTCCTTTTTGGTGTGTGATTATCTGCTATCGTGCAGAATGCAGTCAAGTCACCCCTCAAGAGATCCAGGGTGGAGAAGGTGACCAACATGCAGATCCTGGTGTTGTTCCTGCTGCTCTTGGTCATGTCCTTGGTGAGCTGTGTGGGAGCCATATACTGGAGAGACAGATACAGAGCAGAGCCCTGGTACCTCGGGAAGAAAGGTCAGAGTCAGAGCATGGGAGGAAAACACCACTTTTGTAAGCTACTTCCCATATTTTCATCTAAAAGGGAAGGCTCTCGTTCTAACTAGAGGTTGGTGCTTTTGCTTTATTTGTTTTCAGACACTGAAGGTTAATGAGTTTTAGAAATAGAATGTTTCCTTCTTAAGGTTTTTTGGGAAGGATTGTCCTGCCGGTGTCATGTAATCCTGACAGTCCAGAATGAAGCAGAGAGAGGGGGCAGGCAGAGGCGTGAGACTGAGTCAGATGGAGGAGGCCCACACCTTTGGACCTGTCGTGCAGTCACCAGAAGGGCTTGGAAAAGGTGTTCACTTCCCTGAGCATTGTTTTCCTCATTCGAAAGGGGACAGTAGCTGCCTCCTTCAGTCACTGCAGGGCTCCGTGTACAGTGAGTGGTGACAAGGAGCTCCGAGGGGACTCGGAGGCCAGAGTGGCCTTCTGTCAGTAAGAGGTTTAAAGGAGAACTTCACGGGATTTGGCATGAAAAGTTCAGCAGTTTTGTTCCTGTCTTTCTGTGTTTTCAGGGTAAACCATCTTACATCTTTCCACCTTTTCTAATCTATCACGTGAGGATTCTGTGTTGCTCTCACTTCCCCTGAGAGGACCTGTTTGCAAGCATTTTACAACTTCCTTTGTATTAAGTTAGAACTCCTTCCTCCCATAATTCAACTACGTAAATTTAATGTGTAAGTCTGAGATGCAAGTTGTCAGGAAGACATATATAAGGCAGTACATATAGATCCTCTGAACAATTTCTAGATATTTTAAAGTAAAATATCTTTTACTTCTTTCCCTGGGTTTTAAAAAATCATTATAATAATTATCTCTTTAGCTTCAAATCTACGGTTGTTGTTGTTACTTTAGTCCCTAAATCATGTCTGACTCTTCTGCAACTCCATGGACTGTAGCCCACCAGGCTCTGTCCATGGGATTTCCCAGGCAAGAATACTGGAAAGGGTTGTCATTTACTTCTCCAGGGGAATCTTCCTGCCCCAGGGATCAAACCTGGGTCTCTTGTATTGGCAGGCAGGTCCTTTACCACTGAGCCACCAGGGAAACCCTCAAGGCTACTGTTACATGCAATTTAAAGTCCTCCTCATCACCCCCTCCTCATCTCCTGTGTTTAGCAACTTCCTCTCTTCAATGCTTTGCTCCAAGACCCATTTCTGTGCCTCCAACTTTGTGTTTTTGCTGCTACACGCCTCACAGAGCTCGTCCTGCTGTAGTTCCTGACTCATCCCACTTTCTCAAGCTACATCTGAAGTTCTCTGAGGGCAGGATCCAAGTCTTATTAGAACTTGTATCCCTATGCTTCTATGCATTCTCTTACATGGTTGATTGGTACTTAGCTAATATTTTAAAAACTATTTTATATCTGTGCCCCTTAATTATGCTCTTAATAATAATTTCCATGGAGAAAAATTCCATAATTTTAAAAAGTAATAATGAGAACACAGATGAATAAAGATATCGCCTGAAGCTGCAATGTGGTTCCTCTGATTTTTCTTCCACAGATTCTGACTATCACAGCTTTGGGTTTGACCTTTTGGTATTCATCACCTTGTACCACAATCTCATCCCCATTAGTCTGCTGGTCACTCTGGAAATTGTGAAATACATTCAGGCCCTGTTTATAAACTGGGTGAGTAGTAAATTCAGGAAATTAAGACAGTTCTCTCTTGGGTTATGGCTTTGGTTTCGAGAATCAATGTGACTGAGTCTTTGTGATGGGGCCAGTGCAGCTGACAGGCCAACAGCCAAGGCTGACTCAGAAGTTCCTGGAAGCCTTTGACTCACTCTCTAGGATACAACATCTTCCCTATATATATATATTTTTTTTTTTTTTTTTTCCGGACGATAAGAAATATTTAAGAGATAGAGGCTTAGTAGCAAGTGTAGAGAAACAGTCCACCATTAAAACTTAAGATACTCACAAAGCAGAGTCCAATAGACTTACAATAGATTTACAGAGCTTGGCAAGAATGACAGAAACGATGGAATTTCAGCATTCCTTCAAATTAAGAAAAATATTTCTTAGGTGACAATCATGTATTGACTGAAGTTAATACTTTGTCGGCTGTGACCGAACAGATTTTCAAATCTGTGTGTAGGGTTGTCACTTTTAGTTTTTTTTGACTTCATATTGTTCTTTTTTTATATTTATAATATTGTGTTAGTTTCAGGCATATGGCACATGGTAATTCATAGTAGTTTGCATTTGCTGATCTGTATTATTATTATTTTTTTTAACTGGAGGACAATTGCTTGACAATGTTGTGTTGGTTTCTTCTTTGAAATAAAATTCTTTCTGGATGTCACCTTAACAGGATCCTTCCAATATGTTGATGAACTACCATCATTTGAATAGGAGTATTATTTTAGCAACCACAAAATTAGACAAAGTGCCCTCACATATGTTCTCATCTGATCTTTGCAGTAGCTCTGAGTAGTGCCAGGAGGGAGGTCCCTGTTACTACCCTGTCTGATAGACTTAGTAATTGAGACACACTTAAGGCCACACAGCGTGCCTGAGGCCCAGCCAGGATTGAAGGCCGCATCTTCCTAATCACCTTGACCTTTGTTTCTACGTGGCTTTGCTTCTCCTGAATGGACTCTGCCAACCTGTGTGAAAAACTAGCATATATGTGTCCCAAACCAAGTATTCTGGACTCTCCACTGTGAGAGAAGCACATCAGAATATCAGTGGCAGTGTGGGCTTCCTGAAGAAGTTTTCAGCCTACTTCTGTCTGTGTGGCTTGGCTATCTTGTTTGTTTCCTGCAGGATGAAGATATGCATTTTAAGGGAAGTAATGTCTATGCCATGGCCAGAACATCCAATCTTAATGAAGAGCTTGGGCAGGTGAGGGCCCCTCCAGGGCTGGGCAGTGTGACAGGAGCGCCACAGGAGGTGGGTCTAGGGAGAGCGTGTGCAGAGCTTAAAGGCCAGATTTAGCCTTGGGCTAGAGATAATACGGGGCCTCCTCAGTGGCTCAGTGGTAAAGAATCCCCTTGCAATGTAAAAGACCCAGGTTCTATCTCTGGATTGGGAAGACTCTCTGCAGGAGGGCATGGCAACCCACTCCAGTATTCTTGCCTGGGAAGTCCCATGGGTAGAGGAGCCTGGCAGGCTGTAGTCCATGGGGTTGCAAAGAATTGGACATGATTGAAGTGACTGAGCATGCACATAGATAATGTGACACCCTTGTGAAGCTTTAGAAATACAATTTGTTCCAATTATTCATAATATTGCCTAATGGTTACAAGTAGAACACACCTGATACAGGTTATTATGTGCTTATGAAAGAGTGAAAGAGCTGCGGGGCAGGTAGGAAGAGCTGCTGGGGGCTCCCAGAGCTTCAGGTAGCTTCCCGGGAGCCACAGGGACCCTGGAATCTGGGAGGTGCCTGGGTTTCTGCTTCTTTAAGGCAGGTGACTCATAGGGGAGCATCCACAGGCTGTTGTGAAATTTCACACCAGCCAAATCCATGCATCTGCCCACAGCTGCCAGAAGGGAAGCAGTAGAGCTTCTGGATAGTCACTGAAAATGTCTCTCAAAGGTGGAATCTAATCTGCAGACCAGACGAACGTAGCCTTGGGCCGCTAGACCCTGCCTTACAATAGAAAGGCAGGAATGATGCCTAGCTACCAACAGTTGTTGGTTTCCGTTTAAATGACAATGGCATCTTTACAAGCTTAAATTCAGTTTTAAAAACTCCCAAGATTATTTGTCAATTATACTATTAATATAATAAAGCTGAAGAGCTGAAGAAAAAGCAACAACTCACAGTTGTATAGAACTTGAAGGAAGAAAGACTTATAATTGTTACTTTTTTCTATCTACTTTTTGTTCTGTCTCTATATATGTATTTACCAGATTATGATTTTCTATCTTTCAATTAATTAGAAGCCACATATAAATTATGGTAAAAGGCAGAATTTTGAAGTTAAACATCTTGAATGTGAATCTTGGTTTCATCATTTACCAGTATAGACAAAGATACCACTGGAGAAGGAAATAGCAAGCTACTCCAGTATTCTTGCCTGGGAAATCCCATGGACAGAAGAGCCTGGTAGGCTACAGAAATCCATGGGGTCGCAAAGACCTGGACACGACTAAGCATGCATGGATGCACAGGCACCACAAGAAAAGAAAATTACAGGTCAATATCCCTTATAAACTCAGATGCAAAAATCCTCAACAAAATATTAGCAGATCAAATTCAACATTAATAAAGGATCATACATCATGATTATTTATTCTAGGAATGCAAGACTGGTTCAGGATGCACAAATCAACAAATGTGATACACCCTTTTAACAAAACGAAGGGTAAGAAATGTATGCAATAGATGCAGAAAAAGCATTTGACAAAATTCAACATCCATGTATCATAAACATCTCAACAAAGTGACTACAGAGGGAACATATTTCAACATAATAAAGGGTGTGTACAACAAGCTCACAGTTAAAATTATACTCAGTGAAAAATGAAAAGTTTTTCCTCTAAGATCAAAAATAAAACAAGGATGGCTCCACTTGTTAGGGTAGCATTACAAAAATGCTACTTTTATTCAACTTAGTATTGTAAATCTTAACCATGGCAGTTAGGCAAGAAAAATAAATAAAAGGCATCCAAATCAGAAAGGAAGAATTAAAGCTGTCTCTTTCGACATATGACATGTTACGTATGCTACTGCTAAGTCACTTCAGTCGTGTCTGACTCTGTGCGACCCCATAGATAGCAGCCCACTAGGCTTCCCCGTGCCTGGAATTCTCCAGGTAAGAACACTGGAGTGGGTTGCTATTTCCTTCTCCAATGCAGGAAAGTGAAAAGTGAAAGTGAAGTCACTCGGTCGTGCCTGACCCTCAGTGACCTCATGGACTGCAGCCTTCCAGGCTCCTCCATCCATGGGATTTTCCAGGCAAGAGTACTGGAGTGGGGTGCCATTGCCTTCTCCCCTAAAGACTGCACCAAAAACCTGTAAGCAATAATAAAAAAATAACCCAGAAAAGTTGCATGATACAAAACCAATATATAGAAATAAGTTGTTTCTAAAAATAAATGTTTATGAAAGCATACGTGAATATTTCTGCCTTTTATTATCATTTTTGGTGACTTTACTTAACAAATAGTTGGCATCCATCTTGTCTATCCAAATAATGCAAAGATCTTAAAACTTTAAATCCACATTGCTTTGTGGTATTCATTGGACAGAAATGATCACCTACAAAATTTCCATTTGTCTTTAAAATGAGCATTACTTTCATGATCATGATTAAAATGGCTTTGAGTGTGGTTTTCTTTTACATCTGAGGTATACATATATTGGTATATCAATACCAATCTACCTACTTAATGTTTTCTAGATACTTTTAATGAGATTTCATATGTCAGGAAAATGAACTTGGACTTCTGAATTTCTTAGGTTTGATGACTTGAAGTTTGCATATTACTATAGAATTTCATCTCCAAAGAGATGAGTAAACCAAAGAGAAGAGTATGGCTTCTGAAAGAAGTAAATATTAAAGATAGAATTCTTATAGATTGAAATTCTTATTTTCTAAAAATTCATATAATTTGAGGATTTAAAGAGAAAGAATGCTATCTTTGCTCTCTAAATACATTTTAAGTTATGTCATTTATCATAACTTAAGTTTTTCTTCATTTAGTTAAATTTGAAATGTATTTCTTCTTTGTGTAGGTGAAATACTTATTCTCTGATAAGACAGGAACCCTCACTTGCAATATTATGACATTTAAGAAGTGCAGCATTGCTGGTATAACGTATGGGTAAGTGTTTTTATTGCCATACTCTGTTGAAAGTTCCCATTTTTTTTTCTTAACAAAATTAAGTAGCCTTCATTTACTCTAAAACTTACTCTGAACTTCTAGTACTATAGCTATATCTGAATGAAATTGCAACTTAACATATCTTAAATGAAAACTTGCAGTGTTTTTATTTTCTAAAATATGGTTTACATCTACTTTTAAACATGACTAGAATTCCTAAAGAGTTTTATATTTATAACCTGTGATCATCATATTTCCTCCCTTGCTTTCTCTTAGAGATCTGCCAAGCAAAGGTGATGATGGTGTAAAAGACTTAAGGTGACTGGATAACATTCTCTCCTCCTTTGCCCGGGTTCCTCTTCCCTGGACGTTTTATCATACTGGAACACTGACATGCAATCACACAGCCCCCATTGTTCAGACCCCCAGTGGCAGCTCTCAGGAAGCTCCCTTGTATAGATCTTTCCCATGTTTCAAAGAACCCAGAATCTATTCTTCAGTTTACTGTGTGGGTGGAAATTTTCTCTGCCTCAAAATCTATATACCTGTACCATTTTCAACACAAGTTTAAGCGTTTTGATGCTGGGAGGGATTGGGGGCAGGAGGAGAAGGGGACGACAGAGGATGAGATGGCTGGATGGCATCACTGACTCGATGGACATGAGTCTGAGTGAACTCCGGGGGTTGGCGATGGACAGGGAGGCCTGGTGTGCTGCGATTCATGGGGTCGCAAAGAGTTGGACACGACTGAGCGACTGAACTGAACTGAATGCAGCGTGAGGTCTGGGAAGTTGTATAATTTGACGGGGCCCTGTGTCTTCAGTCATGTCTGACTCTGTGTGACCCCACGGACTGTGGCCCACCAGGTTCCTCTGTCCATGGGGGTTTTCCAGGCAAGAATTACTGGAGTGGGTTGCCATTCCCTTCTCCAGGGGATCTTCCCAACCCAAGGATCTACCCTTGTCTCCTGAATCTCCTGCATTAGGAGGCCGTTTCTTTTACCATCGAGCCACCAGGGAATTATAATTTGACAGAACACTGAATATTTACTAGTTGTAAGTGTGATTTAGTGAAATAGAAGATGGGGCTATATTTCACTTAGGTCTGTGTGATTGCTGACTGGTACTACCAGGAACTTATAGTTAAAATGAATCTTATCTGTTCTTCAGTCAGTCTCCTTGTTTCATCTCAGACACCTATGAATTCAATGATCCAGCATTGTTGCAGAACTTTGAGAATGATCATGTAAGTCTGCTATTTTCCCTCTATGCTGGGTATTGCGATATAACTTTCAAACATACATATATTTTCCTAAAAGGAAAAAAGAGAGAGTCTTGAAAAGTTCTTGTTATTAAAATAGTAACCAAGGGATTGATAAGTATGAGCTATGCCTTGGCTTGAGTGTGAATGAATTCAGACATTATATAGCAATATTCTACTATGTAGCAATCTGTAAAATCCTATCTCTATCTGCTTTTAAACTCTTTGGTTCTATAGCATACAACCAATATTTTCACTTATCTATTTTAAGATATTGTTCTAGCTGATGGGAAATCTTGCTCTTCTTAAAAATAAAAGTGATCTTTGGGACTTCCCCAGTAGACTAGTGGTTAAGACTCTGCCTTCCAACACAGGGAGCATGGGTTCAGTCCCTGGTCAGGGAATTAAGATCCCAAATGCCTTGGCGAGCAGCCAAAAATTAAAATAAATAAAAGTGATCTTTTTTTTTTTGATGTTTATTTTATTTTTTAAATTTTTACCTTATTTTACTTTATAATACTGTATTCGCTTTGGCATACATCGACATGAATCCACCACAGGTGTACACGAGCTCCCAATCCTGAATCCCCTTCCCACCTCCCACCCCACAACGTCTCTCTGGATCATCCCCGTGCACCAGCCCCAAGCATCCTGCNATCACCTGCACTAGTTTTTTCCTTAGTGATGCTTTCTAAGGCCCGCTTGACTTCACATTCCAGGATGTCTGGCTTTAGATGAGTGATCACACCATCGTGAATATCTGGATCATGAAGATCTTTTTCGTATAGTTCTTCTGTGTATTCTTGCCACCTCTTCTTAATATCTTCTGCTTCTGTTAGGTCCATACCTTTTCTGTCCTTTATCGAACCCATCTTTGCATGAAATGTTCCCTTGGTATCTCTAATTTTCTTGAAGACATCTCTAGTCTTTCCCATTCTGTTGTTTGCCTCTATTTCTTTGAGTTGATAACTGAGGAAAGCTTTCTTATCTCTTCTTGCTATTCTTTGGAACTCTGTATTCATATGCTTATATCTTTCCTTTTCTCCTTTGCTTTTTGCCTCTCTTCTTTTCATAGCTATTTGTAAGGCCTCCCCAGACAGCCATTTTGCTTTTTTGCATTTCTTTTCCATGGGAATGGTCTTGATCTCTATCTCCTGTACAATGTCACGAACCTCATTCCATAGTTCATCAGGCACTCTATCTATCAGATCCAGGCTCTTAAATCTATTTCTCACTTTAACTGTATAATCATAAGGGATTTGATTTAGGTCATACCTGAATGGTCTAGTGGTTTTCCCCAATTTAAGTTTGAATTTGGTAATAAGGAATTCATGATCTGAGCCACAGTCAACTCCTGGCCTTGTTTTTGTTGACTGTATAAAGCTTCTCCATCTTTGGCTGCAAAGAATATGATCAATCTGATTATGTCTGCCTCTTTGCAACCCCATGGACTGTAGCCTGCCAGACTCCTCCATCCATGGAATTTCCTAGGCAAGAATATTGGAGTGGGTTGCCATTTTCTTCATCAGGGTATCTTCTCAAGCCAGTGATCAAACCTGGGTCTCCTGAACTGAAGGCTGATTCTTTACCACTGAGCCACCAGAGAAGCCTATTAGGCCCTTTAAGTCGCATTTAATTCTGACTGAATTTCAAAGTATATGCATTATTATTCCCAATTTACAGACAAAAAATTGAGTCAGTGAAAATAAGTGAGTCATGAAATAACTAGCTACACAACATCTGACTGTATAGCTCTTTTTTACAATGTCCTAAACAACATAGCTATGGGTGTTAAAAATAGCCATCCTTTCTGACTTGGAATCCTCAGCCCCATGAACAATGGGTTCCCTAGGCACATTCCTATCTGCTATTTTTCTCTGGAGATGAAGCTGATTTCCCAAGAATATTTGTTCTCTACTCTTTGGGGTCTGCTTCCTATGAATAATCATCTAAAATAAAGCTTACTTAAATTCCTGGCTCTGAGAATTGTCTACTCCAGGTTCTTCATTGCTAGGATAGATCCACTAATTAGTGCCAGATCTGATCCTCTGACTTCACCAGGAGAATCCCCTTGAATTCATCTGGGAGACAGGGAAGATGGGCAAGCTTATGGGAACTTAGGTCTTCTCTATCACACAGCCAGCATCACATAAAATGGACTCTTTGCATCTCCTCATTATTCACAACCTTTGTTATGAACTGATTTTCCTGATCCATTTCTTTGTCGCATTACATGCTGGCCTGGTTTTATAAGTTTATATGCTTGTTGCTTCATTAATTCATCTTAACTTTTAACCCCACTTCCCTCTGGCTTCTCAAAGGTGACTGTGAGTTTCTTCTTTGTCAGTCACTTTGTCTCTGGCCATGCTGTAGTCAGCTCACCTGAACTATCTCTCACTTGGGTCTCCTCCTACCTTCTGGTTCATCACCAGCTAGAAGTCTCATAAGCACCTTAATGACTCTCACTATTGATATTCATGGAGAACCGTGTCCTGTGGATTCTTATTTCTAAATCTCTTTGAAGTTCTTACCTTTTCCTCTATTACATTTTCTACTTTCTTGTTCTAGACCCTCATCACTTATCATCTAGGTTAGGGTGTAGCTTCCCTCTACATCTCTAAAAATAACACGCTGATATTCTATCTTCTCCCTTTCCATCAGGGTGATCTCATCCTTTTTAAACCTTTCAAAGGATACCCATGTTTTCAAGGTAAAGCCTGAAGCTCTTATGATAGCTATCTTACTTATATTTCAAATTGCACTTTCCTTTCAAAATCCTACATAAACTTCCTCTCTGTTTGTCTATCTCAATTTACTCTACCCCCAAGCAATTTCTAACACAGAATTTCTTAAATTAGATTGTAATAATTTATCATGAGCCACTCTCACCTCTCTGAATTTTACACACCTCGACTAGGCAAAGACTGAGTCTAGTTAATCTCTGTATCCCCAAAGATAGAAGTGTCTGGCACTTATTGGATGTGCACTACTTGTTTTCTAAATGAATGGATGTATGAATCAGTTAATGGTTGAAATAGAGGTCAGCATCACCATTGCTTTCCTTCCTGCTGGGTTCAGAGTGTTTGTTCATGTCCACCTAAGAAACAGTGAGTGCCTCATTAGGATACAGAAATGAAGGTAGCCATGAAAAACCAATGAAACTGTTCAGTTTCTTTTCAATCAGATATATGCCAAGCTAATTTTATGGGTCTTTATGCTGTAGAAAACATTCATTCAAAGCATATGCTTTTTTAAACTCAGATTTGCATATGCCCTTAGCTTGTGGACAGGGAGATGAGATTGCACGATTACTCAGAAATAGGTTTTTGTGACTGCAATCAGTATAGGCTAAAAGCAGGAGGGTTCATAATGTTGGTAACAGAGAGAAAATGAAAATTGTAGGTGGAGAGCAGGTGCAGTAAATGCTTCTCCTCCTGCCTATAACCTCAGTGACATTAGAACAGAATGAAAAGGTAAAATGATGATCTTTAGAGGGGTCTTGCCATTCCACCAGCTACTTATGAGCACCATCCTGGGACAGGCACTATGCTAGGCTCCTAGAATAAAGAAATACTGAAGAGAAGCTCTCTGCTCCTGGTATAATATGGAGCAGGGATACAAAATTGGTCGTTATGTGCAATGTAGAGAGTATTAGACTAGAGACTGGACAGTGTACCCTGGATGTAGATTAGGGATGAAAGTTGTTGTCCTAGAGACCATGGGAGAGCTTCGCAGGGGTGACATTTGAGTTGAAAGTGGAAGGGCGATTCACGAAAAATAGTATTCTAGCTGGAGAGAAGACTGTCTAAGCTTTCCAGTATGTGAAGTGATGTGGTCAAGGAGTGATGCAACAGGTGACAAATGAGTCTGAGGCGGAAGATGGGCAGAATCATTTCATGAGCAGAGACCCAGAAACCAGTGGAAGAACTGAGAGAGGACTTGGCTTGACCCCACAGATACTATACATTCAGGGGCCTCATAAAGTTTGAAGCCTATATAATTTAAGAAATTATCTATTAATTCAGTTCAGTTCAGTCCCTCAGTCATGTCCGACATTTGTGATCCCATGAACTGCGGCACACCAAGGCTCCCTGTCCATCACCAACTCCCAGAGTTCACTCAAACCCATGTCCATTGAGTTGGTGATGCCATCCAACAATCTCATCCTCTGTTGTCCCCTTCTCCTGCCCTCAATCGTTCCGAGAATAAGGGTCTTTGCCAATGAGCCAGCTCTTTGCATCAGTGGCCAAAGTACTGGAGTTTCAGCTTCAGCATCAGTCCTTCCAATGAACACTCCGGACTGATCTCCTTTAGGATAGACTGGTTGGATCTCCTTGCAGTCCAAGGGACTCCCAAGAGTCTTCTCCAACACCACAGTTCAAAAGCATCAATTCTTTAGCGCTCAGCTTTCTTCACAGTTCAACTCTCACATCCATACATGACCACTGTAAAAACTATAGCCTTCATTAGATGGATTATTGGTGACAAAGTGATGTCTCTGTTTTTTAATATGCTGTCTAGGTTAGTCACAACTTTCCTTCCAAGGAGTAAGCATCTTTTAATTTCATGGCTGCAATCACCATCTGCAATGATTTTGGAGTCCAGAAAAATAAAGTCAGCCACTGTGATGAGACCAGATGCCATGATCTTCATTTTCTGAATGTTGAGCTTTAAGTCAACTTTTTCACTCTCCTCTTTCTTTCTTTCTTTTTTTAATTTTTATTTTTACTTTATTTTACTTTACAATACTGTATTGGTTTTGCCATACATTGACATGAATCCACCACGGATGTACTTGAGTTCCCAATCCTGAACCCCTCTCCCACTTCCCACCCCATATCATCTCTATGGGTCATCCCCGTGCACCAGCCCCAAGCATCCTGCATCCTGTACTGAACATAGACTGGCAATTCTTTTCTTACATGATAGGATACATGTTTCAATGCCATTCTCCCACATCATCCCACCCTCTCCCTCTCCCTCACAGTCCAAAAGTCCGTTCTATACATCTGTGTCTCTTTTGCTGTCTCGCATACAGGGTCATCATTACCATCTTTCTAAATTCCATATATATGTGTTAGTATACTATATTGGTGTTTTTCTTTCTGGCTTACTTCACTCTGTATAATCAGCTTCAGTTTCATCCATCTCATTAGAACTGATTCAANCTCTTTTGTTGTCTCACATACAGGGTCATCATTCCTATCTTTCTAAATTCCATATATATGTGTCAGTATACTATGTTGGTGTTTTTCTTTCTGGCTTACTTCACTCTGTATTATAGGCTCCAGTTTCATCCATCTCATTAGAACTGATTCAAATGTATTCTTTTTAATGGCTGAGTAATACTCCATTGTGTATATGTACCACCACTTTCTTATCCATTCATCTGCTGATGGACATCTAGGTTGTTTCCATGTCCTGGCTATTATAAACAGTGCTGCAATGAACATTGGGGTACATATGTCTCTTTCAATTCTGGTTTCTTCAGTGTGTATGCCCAGCAGTGGGATTGCTGGGTCATAAGGCAGTTCTATTTGTAATTTTTCAAGTGATCTTTAAAATGTAAAACCTGTACATATTCTTCCTTTGCTTAAGACCCTTCCGAGGACTGGCACCACATTTCAGATAGAATCCTGACTTTCTACCGTAGTCCTCTCTCTCTGTCTCTGACCTCATTCTGTGTCACTGATCCCAACACTCAGGATGCAGGAGCCACATTTATCTTGAAGCTCCACTAACGATGAAGCTGTGTCCTGATTTTGGGTCCTGGGAAAGTGCTACAACCTTTAGTGTGTGCCCCCACACACGTGAACACAGATCCACAACTAACCTTTCCATTCAGGTCCTAATTTAAACATCTAAATATGCTTTTTTCCCCTATCAGTTCAGTTCAGTTCAGTCGTTCAGTTGTGTCTGACTCTTTGCAACCCCATAGACAGCAGCACGCCAGGCTTCCCTGACGGTCACCAACTCCGAGAGCTTACTCAAACTCATGTCCATTGAGTCAGTGATGCCATCCAACCATCTCATCCTCTCTCATCCCCTTCTCTTCCTGCCTTCAATCTTTCCCAGCATCAGGGTCCTTTCCAACGAGTTAGTTCTTCACATCTGGTGGCCAAAGTATTGGAGTGTCAGCTTTAGCATCAGTCCTTCTGGTGAATATTCAGGACTGATTTCCTTTAGGAATGACTGGTTGGATCTCCTTGCAGTCCAGGGGACTCTCAAGCATCTTTTCCAACACCACAGTTCAAAAGCATCAATATTTTGGTGCTCAGCTTTCTTTATAGTCCAACTCTCACATCCATACATGACTACTGGAAAAACCATAGCTTTGACTAGACGGATCTTTGTTGGCAAAATAATGTTTCTGCTTTTTAATATGCNGTCAGCTTTAGCATCAGTCCTTCTGGTGAATATTCAGGACTGATTTCCTTTAGGAATGACTGGTTGGATCTCCTTGCAGTCCAGGGGACTCTCAAGCATCTTTTCCAACACCACAGTTCAAAAGCATCAATATTTTGGTGCTCAGCTTTCTTTATAGTCCAACTCTCACATCCATACATGACTACTGGAAAAACCATAGCTTTGACTAGACGGATCTTTGTTGGCAAAATAATGTTTCTGCTTTTTAATATGCTGTCTAGGTTGGTCATAGCTTTTCTTCCCAGGAGCAAGCATCTTTTAATTTCATGGCTGCAGTCACCATCTGCAGTGATTTTGGAGCCCCCCCTCCCAAAAAAGTCTCTCACTGTTTCCATTGTTTTCCCATCTATTCGCCATGAAGTGATGGGACCAGATGCCATTATCTTAGTTTTCTGAATGTTGAGTTTTAAGCCAGCTTTTCACTCTCTTCTTTCACTTTCATCAAGGAGTCTTTAGTTTTTCTTTGCCTTCTTCCATAAGGGTGGTGTCATCTGCGTATCTGTTATTGATATTTCTCCCGGAAATCTTGTTTCCAGCTTGTGCTTCATCCAGCCTCGCATTTTGTGTGGTGCACTCGGCATCACCTCCCTAAAATAGGCCCCTGCCTTCCCTATCACACCCCCTCCTTCTTTCCTCCAGCTTTGCAAACACCTGTGTCCCCAAAGAGAACAAACATCCCTAGACAGCAGGGTCTTCCTGTTCCCTGTGGTCGCCCCAGCTCCCACCTCTCCCCTTGACTCAGCCTCCACTCCACAAACACATTCTGAATGTGTGGTATGGTTTCTAGCCAGTGCCTTACTCTGTATGGACCTGAAGTGAAATCCCACTTGGTATATATATATATATATGCAGATTATATAAGACTTTTGAGTTGAGGGGGCAGGTTGGAAGAGACTCATTAGCTGTGTCCCTTTCTTACAGCCCACAAAAAAGTATATAAAGGAATTTCTTACCCTGTTGTGTGTGTGCCACACTGTTGTTCCAGAGAGAGAGGGAAACAACATAAGCTACCAGGCCTCCTCTCCAGGTAGGTGCCATGTGCCTGCGCATGCCTGGCAGGCGATGAGCCCACAGAGGAAGGGGATCCATCATGGATCCCCAGTCGTGCCTGCCTTTCTCCTTCCCTGAAATTCTTACCAGTTTGGGGCATTCGTACATAGCTCTGAGCCACTCTGAAGCTCTGGGGCTCCCATTCTCCACATACCGCCCCCACCCCGCCCCAATGCTCAGAAGGCTGGCAGGGCGTGGTCTAGGAGCAGGGGCTTAGAAGCAGGTTACAGTCAGTAAGCAGGCACCGGGCAGGTTAAGGCCGTGCAACATTTTTTGGAAGTGCTACTAATGTTGTGGAGAACAGAGAAGACCTCAGTGAGCAGGAGGAAAGCGTTTCAATCCCAGGCTGGAGGATTAGTCCCACTGACCGAGGCCCTGCTTAACCAGGTTTCCTCTACTGTCAACACTCTCTGTTACCTAGAAGCACTGATAAATGCATTTGGGTAGAAAACCCCAAGTTCTAAAGAATGACATGATATTTTTTTTTTTATTGCTGGAGAAATCTGTATTAAATTAAATATAGTGTTAACACAGTTGCTCAATCTCCATTAATACAGGCCTTTTATTGACAGATGAAGCAGCTTTAGTGAAAGGAGCCAAGAAACTTGGCTTTGTTTTCACTGCAAGGATGCCGAACTCAGTCACCATAGAAGCTGTGAGTAGTACTTGATATACTTTCTAGTGGTTTACATGCACCTACTCATCCAGAGACACACGTGTACAATTTTTCTAATCATGCTGATTTTAGACTGGAGAGGTGTTTCAGTCTTAATCTGTCGCTATAGGAAGCACTTTTGTTAATCTTATCCAGGTTGCAAACAATATTCTTACCAGAGGAGGGCACCATCATCTCATCAGACTTGCAGGAAGGCTTTATTTTGAAAAAGATATGTATATGGAGGGTGAAACTTGTTCATGTTTGGGAGAGTGAGTTACTTTGTGAGACAAATACTTTTTTCCTAAGGTAAGAACATGTTGTCTTATTTTCCTGTAGATGGGAGAAGAACTCACATTTGAAATTCTCAATGTACTGGAATTTTCTAGGTAAGCTACCTTTTGGATCTGTATGTGCATTTTCCAGGGTTCTTCTTTGACTATTCAACTGAGATTTGGCTGTAAATGAAAACCTAGAACCAGAATCCTGAAATTCTAGTTGGCTTCTGTACACCCTTGCATCTCAGTTCAGCTCTTGCCTGTCTGGGCCTCATTATGATCATTGTTTTAACTGGAACTGTCTTCTCTGAGGTTTAAGCGTTTCAGTTTTACCAGGATTTTCTTTCCCTGAAGGAGATCCTCTTCCTCTCTTTTGGCCATCATTTCTATGAACCTCTTACTTCTCTTCCAATCGTGAACATCTTTTTCTTGATCAGTATTATTCCTGAGGGAAAATAAAGTTCTTTTTTTGAAAGAGCTTGAAAACATGGAGGAAGTAATGACTGAGAGCCCAGCTGGTCCGTGGGACACGTTCAGAACTGTCCTCTGAGGNTGAACATCTTTTTCTTGATCAGTATTATTCCTGAGGGAAAATAAAGTTCTTTTTTTGAAAGAGCTTGAAAACATGGAGGAAGTAATGACTGAGAGCCCAGCTGGTCCGTGGGACACGTTCAGAACTGTCCTCTGAGGCCCAGGGTGGCTGTACCATGTGGAAGACCCGCAGCTGGGGCTTCGTTTAAATGACCTTCCCAATGTCTCTAAGCAAATATGTGGCAGAATCAGGGTTGAAATTCAGGTCTGCTGGTTCCAAAGTCCTTGGTACTGTCAGTCAATCTGTGCCTCCAGAGGTGAAAGAAAAGCTGCTGTTTAGTCGATAAGTCGTGTCCAACTTGTTATGACCCCATGGACTGCAGCACACCAGGTTTCCGTCCTTTGCTATCTCCTGGAGTTTGCTCAAATTCAAAGAAAAGTTAAAAAAAAAAAA
>SJYV01034745.1:845059-891799 GCA_006410875.1 Neotragus pygmaeus | reverse complement strand
TGTCTGACTCTTTGCAACCCCATGGACTGTAGCCTGCCAGGTTCCCCTGTCCATGGGACTCTCCAGGCAAGAATATTGGACTGGGTTGCCCTGCTCTCCTCCAGAGCATCTACCCAACCCAGGAATCGAACCTGTGTCTCCCGTGTCTCCTACATTGGCAGGTAGGTTCTTCACCACTAGCGCCACCTGGAAAGCCCCTAACACACATGATATATACATAGTGCATGCCTCTGTCTGGCACGGAGCCCAGCACACAGTAGGACTTCAGCTTAGGGGTTGCCTTTCCCACACACTGACACTCTCTTCCCAGCCTTCCCCCATAAGAGCCCCTTTCCTGCTCGTAACCCATTTCCCCTGACACAACGAGTGCCAGAGCCTATCATACATCCCTTATTTTCCCAGTAAAAAGAGCTCACAGCCCTATATTTCCCAGTGGGAAGAAGAAAAACAAGGAGTGATTGGAGGCAGCATTTCACTCCTGTCCAAGCCCTCTAGTCTGGGTATAGTCAGACCATAGGTGATCTTGACATGTTGACAGATGGGCATGAACTTGCTTGGGGATGGGTAGCAGGTGGAGGCGGAGAAGGCAATGGCACTCCACTCCAGTACTCTTGCATGGAAAATCCCATGGACAGAGGAGCCTGGTGGGCTACAGTCCATGGGGTCGCGAAGAGTCAGACACGGCTGAGGGACTTCACTTTAACTTTTCACTTTCCTGCATTGGAAAAGGAAATGGCAACCCACTCCAGTGTTCTTGCCTGGAGAATCCCAGGGACGGGGGAGCCTGGTGGGCTGCCGTCTATGGGGTCGCACAGAGTCGGACACAACTGAAGCGACTTAGAACCAGCAGCAGCACCAGTAGGTGAAGGGGNACACACACACACACACACACACACACACACACACACAATCCAGAGGGCTTTGAGACAGAACTATACATTCAAAAGATTCTGGCATCTACTGAGCCAGCAATTTAACATCTCTGTGCAGGAAAATGGGGCCAGAAAGGTTTAGTTGATGAAGATGGTGTGAGGACTGAAAAACATACAGGACCAGGCCTGCTTTCACCTTCTCTCATCAGTTTTTAATCATTATATTAAATGCATTACATGTATATAAAATTTATGTATTTCAAGTAATATACATGTTGTATAGTACATGTGTATATATAATACAAAAAGATGTTACATTATATATACATCATGTACTATATTATAATAGTACCTATTAATCTAATATATCCTAATATAATCTATTGTACATACTTGTGTCAGTGTATTCCCACGGAAGAAAAGAATAGTAGTAAAAGAAGGTGGAGATTTATAATCAGAATCTCAGTTAAAGGAAGTCTATAAAGAAGGAAGAGGAGGCTGGCAATAAACGTGCCAGCCTTTTCAGCCCGTAGGCAGCTGAGGATTCTAACAATTAGAATTCTTTTGATTTTGAGTTTTTGCTTGAGTGGTAGCTCCACATACTGAGGAAAACAGAAGCTAACAATACTTTCGATGTTGTTTTAGTAATAGAAAGAGGATGTCTATAATTGTCCGAACTCCTGAAGGACAGCTCCGGCTCTACTGCAAAGGGGCCGTAAGTATCGGGATTCATTATTAAGTAATGAGTTTTATTTATTTTTTTTGCTTTTATTTTTTTATTTTTTATTTTTTTTACTTTATTTTACTTTACAATACTCTATTGGCTTTGCCATACNACAGCTCCGGCTCTACTGCAAAGGGGCCGTAAGTATCGGGATTCATTATTAAGTAATGAGTTTTATTTATTTTTTTTGCTTTTATTTTTTTATTTTTTATTTTTTTTACTTTATTTTACTTTACAATACTCTATTGGCTTTGCCATACATCAACATGTTTTAAAATGTCATTACTTTGTCTGTGCTGTCATCACTGGTGGTTGACAGCATTAGATTGGAAAGTCCGTCTCAAGGCCATCAAACCCACTGAAATGCCACCAGAATTTTATTAAACTTTGACGTCAGTGAAAACATGCTGTCACTCCGTTATTTTTTTGAGAACTAATGATCTGCAGTTTTGGCTACTACAAGTAATGCTCTTGTGAGCATTTGTTTGCAACTCTCTCAATGGACATGTAGTTTTATCTCTTGTTGGTAAATATCAAGGAGTAAAATTATTGGATCACGTGGGAGCTATATATCAACTTCTTAAGAGACCACCAAGTTGAAGTTATATTCTTACCAGCAGTTGTTACCAACGTTTGGCCTGGTTAGTCTTTTTAATTTTGCCATTTTGATAGGTGTGTATCTCACGGTGAGTTTAATTTACATTTCCATGATGACTGATGATAGCAAACATCTTTCCATGTGTTTGTCATCTGTGATGAGGGTTCCTAAGACTACTGCTATGCTTTTGGTGAGTCTCTAAAAGGATTCATGGGACTTAGCACACAGTCAAGGACCTGAGATTTCCACCTCAGTCATGGACCTCAGGTGGAAATATTATTCATAACTTCAAATTCAATTTCTTTAATAATATAGAGCTCTTCAGAACATTTTTTCTAATTAGCTAGTTAGCTTTGATTTGTGGTTTTTACAGAACTTTTATATGTCATCCAAGTTGTGGAACTTACTTATTTCATCCAAGTTGTGGAATTTTTCCTAGCTGTGGAAAAATTGTTCATCATAGTCTCTTTACTATTTTAAATTTTATTTATTTATTTTTGACTGTGCTGGGTCTTCATTGTTGTGGATTACTCTCTAGTTGTGGTGTGTGGGTTTCTCATTGCAGTACTTTCTCTTGTTGTGGCACATGGGTTTAGTTGCTTCACGGTAGGTGGAATCCTCCAGGACCAGGGAAGGAACCCATGTGCCCTGCATAGGCACGCAGATTCTTAACGACTGGTTAAGAAAGTCTTAAGACCAGGGAAGTCTTCTTTATATTTTTTCAATCTTCATTTTTGTTTGTGTGTGTGTATGTGTATCTTTAAAGTGTGTTTCTTCTAGGGAGCATGCCATTGGTTCTGGTGTTTTAAATCTGTTCTGGAAATCTCTGCCTTTTAACTGATGTTTAGACCATTTATATAGGATGGTTATCTATATGACTAGGTTTGAATAGATCGTCTTGCCATTGATTTTCTATTTGTCCCAGTTGCTCTTTTTCCCCCATATTTCTTTTTTATTTTATACTTTCTTTTGGATTACTTGAATATTTTTTCCCAGTTTCCTTGTTTTAAAGTTTTTATTTTAGTAGTCACTTTGTGGCTTATAATAGGTATCTTTATTACATTTTTCCTTCAAGTGATATTATATTACTTCACATATAGTGCAAGAACCTTACAATTTTATATTTCCATTTCTCTCTCCTAATCCTTCTGGTATGCTAGCCATACATTTTAATGTTACAAATGTTACAAGCTTCGCACTTTACAGCTATTCATTTTGTCCAATTTTTAGAATAAAAAGAACTAGATAATGAGAGAAATGATGTATATATGTGTGTGTGTGTGTGTGTGTGTGTGTGTGTGTGTATGCCCATGCCAACACTATGCTCATTGCTTTTCAGACTCATATTTCCATCTGGCATAATAATCTTTTGTCTGAAGGAGTTCCTTTACCATACCTTATAACATAGATCTTTTGGTGATACATTTTTTCAGCCTAAGTCAGAAAGAAAATATATATTTCATCTTTATTTTTTCTAACCTTTTGAAGTAAATTCTTGCTGAGTATAGACTTCTAGGCTGATCTTTTTTTTTTTTTCCTTTCACTGCTGTACTGACTTTGCTTTACTGTCTTCTCACGTGCATTGTCCCCGTGAGATATTTGCTCTGTTCCTTGTCTTTGTTCCTCTGTATGTAACATCTTTTTTTTCCTGGAATTGTGCCTTCACTGGGGCTTCTTGAGCTCCTTCACTTCTATGAGCTATAACAAAAAAATTTTTGTAAAAGTTTTTGTAATTCAGATGATCAGGCTTAGATAAGATGTTAATCACAGTGTGTGTGTATGTGGCTTTTTTTCTATAGGATTCAGTGATTTATGAGAGACTTTCAAAAAATTCTCTCTTTGTGGAGGAGACATTAGTCCATCTGGAAAATTTTGCTAAAGAAGGTAAGTGAAAATTATTTAGATTTAATTCCCTTTTGTAATGCTGTCCTTAACTGTTGAAATTATAGCTGAATGCATGCTCGGGGGAGCTTGTGTGCCTTCTGTTTGGTTAAAAATAAATGGTTCAAAAAAAAATAATAATAAATGGTTCCCCAAACAAGCCCTGTCCAGGCAGTATTATTATTTTCCCTTTCTTCCCCTGCAACAGTATTTTGTGCTTAGTTGCAAACACTAAAACGTATGTTTTTACTGTGGGCTCTTCCTTTATTCCTAAAGCAGTGTCTTCAGTCTATTATCTATTTCTAGGCAGAGGATGAGATGCTTGGATGGCATCACTGACTTGATGGACATGAGTTTGAGCAGGCTCCAGGAGCTGGTGATAGACAGGGAAGCCTGGCGTGCTGCAGTCCATGGGGTCGCAAAGAGTCAGACACGACTGAGTGACTGAACTGAACTGGAAATATAGAGAAGTTTTTTTTTTTTTTTGGTTTGTGTTGTGTGTTTTGAAGTTAATAATTTTGTGTATAACTCAGAATGCTGACATAGTTGATATTTTCCTGCATTCTTTTATCCTTCTGATTTTGACTTATCATCCATCTCTTCATGAAATATATTCCTTGAGTGAGTTTTGAATAAGAACAACAGCCATTGAAAGGTTTATAGATGCTTTGAGAAGCAAGGGGTAATCCTGATTAAGATTACCTTGAAAACTATCGTCCACTTTCTCCTTTTAGTTTACAAACTGCTGCTTCCTACAGACACATGTATGTCTTATGTGAGAGTATGGATATTTCGCAGGTTTACATTTCGGATCTTTTAGTGGTCTCTGAAAACATACCTGTGCTGTAGGTTGGTTACAATAGGTAGAAGCAGATAGGAACTATACTGATAACAACTTCTATAGGTCATCTGCAGAGAGCTGCGTGCATGTGTTCAGTGGCTCAGTGGTGTCCAACTTTTGGGACCCCGTGGACTGTGCCCCTCCAGGCCCCTCTGTCCATGGGATTTCCCAGGATGAATACTGGAGTGGGTTGCCATTTCCTCCTCCAGGGGATCTTCTTGATCCAGGGATCGAATCCTTGTCTACTGCTTGGCAGACAGCTTCTTTACCGCTGAGCCACCTGAGAAGCCTGTTCTGCAGAGAAACAGGAAATTCTCAAGTATTTGAATGTTTTGCCAGAATTAACCTAAAATATTACAATCCGATTTAAAAATTTTTTCAGGCATGTCATTGCAGTTCAGTTCACTCACTCAGCCATGTCCGACTTNAGAAGCCTGTTCTGCAGAGAAACAGGAAATTCTCAAGTATTTGAATGTTTTGCCAGAATTAACCTAAAATATTACAATCCGATTTAAAAATTTTTTCAGGCATGTCATTGCAGTTCAGTTCACTCACTCAGCCATGTCCGACTTTTTGTGACCCCATGGACTGCAGCCTGCCAGGCTTCCCTGTCCATCACCAACTCCTGGAGCTTGCTCAAACTCATGTCCATCAAGTTGGTGATACCATTCAACCGTCTCATCCTCTATTGTCCCCTTTTCCTCCTGCCTTCAATCTTTCCCAGCGTCCTTTTCCAATGAGTCAGTGCTTCACATCAGTACCCAAAGTATTAGAGCTTCAGCTTCAACATCAGTCCTTCCAACTCAGGGATGATTTCCTTTAGGATTGACTGGTTTGATCTCCTTGAAGTCCAAGGGACTCTCAAGAGTCTTCTCCAACACCACAGTTTAAAAGCATCAGTTCTTTGCATTCAGCTTTCTTTATTGTCCAACTCTCACATTCATACATGACTCCTGGAAAAACCATAGCTTNTGACTGGTTGGATCTCCTTGCAGTCCAAGGGACTCTCAAGAGTCTTCTCCAACACCACAGTTTAAAAGCATCAGTTCTTTGCATTCAGCTTTCTTTATTGTCCAACTCTCACATTCATACATGACTCCTGGAAAAACCATAGCTTTGACTAGACAGACCTTTGTGGGAAAAGTAATATCTCTGCTTTTTAATATGCTGTCTAGGATGGTCATCACTTCATGGAAAATAGATGGTGAAACAGTGGAAACAGTGTCAGACTTTATTTTTGGGGAGCTCCAAAATCACTGCAGATGGTGATTGCAGCCATGAAATTAAAAGATGCTTACTCCTTGGAAGGAAACTTATGACCAACCTAGATAGCATATTCAAAAGCAGCAACATTACTTTGCCAACAGAAGTCCATCTAGTCAAGGCTATGGTTTTTCCAGTGGTCATGTATGGATGTGAGAGTTGGACTGTGAAGAAAGCTGAGCACTGAAAATTGATGCTTGAACTGTGCTGTTGGAGAAGACTCTTGAGAGTCCCTTGGACTGTGAGGAGATCCAACCAGTCCATCCTAAAAGAGATCAGTCCTGGGTGTTCATTGGAAGGACTGATGTTAAAGCTGAAACTCTAGTACTTTGGCCACCTCACGCGAAGAGTTGACTCATTGGAAAAGACCTCGATGCTGGAAAAGATTGAAGGCAGGAGGAGAAGGGGACGACAGAGGATGAGATGGCTCAATGGCATCGCTGACTCAATGCATATGAGTTTGGGTGAACTCCAGGAGTTGGTGATGGACAGGGAGGCCTGGCATGCTGCGATTAATGGGTTCGCAAAGAGTTGGACACGACTGAGTGACTGAACTGAACTGAACTGAGGATGATCATAGTTTTTCTTTCAAGGAGCAAGCATCTTTTAATTTCATGGCTGCAGTCACCATCTGCAGTGATTTTGGAGCCCCCCAAAATAAAGTCTCTCACTGTTTCCATTGTTCCCCCATCTATTTGCCATGAAGTGATGAGACCAGACGCCATGATCTTAGTTTTCTGAATGCTGAGTTTTAAGCCAACTTTTTCACTCTCCTCTTTCACTTTCATCAAGAGGCTCTTTAGTTCCTCTTTGCTTTCTGTCATAAGGGTGGTGTCATCTTCATATCTGAGGTTATTGATATTTCTCCCGGCAATCTTGGTTCCAGCTTGTGCTTCATCCAGTCTGGCATTTCATATGATGTACCCTGCATATAAGTTAAATAAGCAGGGTGACTATGTACAGCCTTGATGTACTCCTTTCCCAATATGGAACAAGTCCATTGTTCCATGTCTGGTTCTAACTGTTGCTTCTTGCTCTGCATACAGATTTCTCAGGAGGTAGGTCAGGTGGCCTGGTATTCCCATCTCTTTCAGAATTTTCCACAGTTTGTTGTGATCCATACAGTCAGAAGCTTTAACATAGTCGATGAAGCAGAGATAGATGTTTTTCTGGAATTCTCTTGCTTTTTCTATGATCCAGAGGAGGTTGGCAATTTGATCTCTGGTTCCTCTGCCTTTTCTAAATCCAGCTTGAACCTCTTGGGATTCAAGTTAATTTTCTGTTATCTCAGCATTTGTTGGGCTTACTTTGATATTGGAAACTGAAGCCTCGTATTCTTTCCTTCATTCGACAAATAGGTATTGAGCATCTATACAGTGCCCTGCAGTGTTCTCAGCTTCCAGGGCAGAAGTTCATAGACAGCCACTGTCCTGTGAGAATATGCCAGTGATAGATGATGTCATGGGGTGAGGAGTGATATGGAGGGAAAATAAACAGGGTAAAGGGACCGAGCGACGAGGTGCTCTCTGTGTAGGGTGAGTTAGGTAGAGGCTGCAGGAAGGGAGAATGACAGGCCCTCAGGAGAAAGTGTTCTGGGTATAGGATGTGCAAGTCCAAATGTTGGGGAATACGAGGACCAGCGAGGGTACTACAGTGAGCAAGGACGAGGGGAGGAGGGAAGATGAGCAAGGAGACCAGGCGGGTCAGGAAGGGCCACACGAACGCCTTTATTGTCCCCTGGGCTCCGAAATACTTTTAGATTTTGTTTTCCAATTCTCTACTTCTATCCAGTCACTGGAAGCCTCACCAGGTGATCTCTCTCTTGCAGGTCTGAGAACTCTCTGTGTTGCCTACATAGACTTAACTGAGACAGAGTATAAGCAGTGGCTGGTCATGTATAAGAAAGCCAGAATGGTGGTACAAGACAGAATACAAAGTTTGGAAGACTGTTATGATAGTATTGAAAAGGTAATGTACCCCATATATGCCCAACACTTTTGAAGAAAACGAGCTTATTGGTGTAGTCATATCTTGGTATCATGTTAAAAGCTCAGGTAAATTTTTTTCTGAAGTATACATCTGTCTTGTTGTATTGAATATTCATAAAATGTCTTTTAAACTATTAAAAATATTTCTCCCTGTTTTGACTCGTATCTGAGTCACTTCAGTCTTGTTATCCTCTGTATAGTTTTATTCACTTGAAAAGAAATACATATTTATTATAGAAAAATAAGCTAGAATAATATATAATAATCATCTGAAATGTTGGGCTAATGACTGAGTTCCAGTCTCTCCCCTTTATTCTTTTGTGTGTATTATATATGTAGTATTCTATTGTGTGTATGTGTGTGTGTGTGTGTGCTCAATTGCTCAGTCATGTCTGACTTTTTATGACCCCATGGACTGTAGCCCACCAGACTCCTCTGTCCTTGGAATTCCCCATGTAAGAATACTGGAATGAGTTGCTATACCCTCCTCCAGGGGATCTTCCCAACCCAGGGATTGAACCCATGTCTCCTACATTGGCAGGTGGATTCTTTACCACTGAGCCACCTGAGAAGCCCCTAACCTAACCTAGCCCTCATTTAATTGGTATATTTAGACCACTATAAACATTTAGGCCATATTTATAGTGATGATTAGTTTAATATATACTGTATTTGGAACTGTTTTTATTTGTTCCCACTTTTTTCTTTTTTTCACTTTTTTCTTTCTTTGGTTCTAGTTGAGCATTATATATGATCTGCTTTCTTGCTCTCTTTTTTAGTATATCAATCACACTTCCTTTAAAAATGTTTTTCGTGATTGTCAAAGAGTTTGAAAAGTCCACTTTCAAATAACACTGTAACTACTTCTCTCCAGTGGTAGACCAACACTTCACAATAGGAAGAAAAACTATAAAATAAACCATCTGGTGATAAGAGATTTATGGAGAAAGTTATGAAATTTTTCTTACAGACAAAAGTAAGGACCTATACACGTGGAAGGGTTTATACATTATATGGTGGTGGTGTTTTAGTTGCTAAGTCGTGTCCAGCTCTTGCAACTCCATAGACTGTAGCCCACCAAGCTCCTCTGTCCATGGGATTTTCCAGGCAAGAATCTGGAGTGGATTGCCATTTCCTCCTCCAATGGTAATTCCCAACCCAGGGATCGAACCTGTGTCTCCTGCATTGGCAGGTGGGTTCTTTACCACTGATCCATGAGGGAAGCAGTATAGTGAAATAGGGACAAACAAATAGACAGATGGATGAGACTAGAAAAACATGTGTGAGTGTATGCACATATGGTTCTTTGCATAATCAATTATTAGATGGCATGTCTTTTATCAAAATTTGCTCTATTTATTCCATCTTAAAATATTTTTATCTTTACACTTGATCTTAGCCAAAAGGCCAAGAAATGATATATTTTTATCTTTAATTAGCAATAATGACTGTCTTTTCCCAAAAACATCTAGAAGTTCCTACTACTTGGAGCCACAGCTATTGAAGATCGCCTTCAAGCACGTGTTCCGGAAACGATAACAAGTCTATTGAAAGCGAACATAAAAATATGGGTCTTGACAGGAGATAAACAAGAAACTGCAGTTAACATAGGTAACAGACACAAAGAATGTTTTTTAAAAGCCTGGTTGTACATGTATCCTAAATATGCCGTACAGTTAAGAATGTATGGTTGAGCTGCCTTCAAGTAATAGTTTTTTTATTTCTTCAGGAAAGCACAGTGCAGTGAAATCTTGCCATCACATGGCGCAGAATTCAAACAAACTAAGCAAAGCAAACGCTTATCTTTCCACCATCTTGAAACAATAGAATACAGAATGCCCACGAGTCATATGTAATTTCATGTTCTGTTCCTTTGATACTTGAAGTTATGATATTTTTCCTCGAATGAAGTATATATTGAGTTGGCCAAAAAGCTCGTCTCGGTTTTTCCATAAAATCTTACAGAAAAACCCAAAGGAATCTGAATATTTGTGTTTGAATTATATGTTTATTCATATTTTAATCATTATCAGAATATTGAATTAGTGTTTTTTTTTTCCTAAGCTCTAATGTCACTTGTTTGACTTTATACTTTTTAAACTATTATTTCACTGTTTGGTGGTATGTTAGGGTTCACATGTGTGGAGAAGGAGTTGAGCAACTTCCTGGTGGTCCAGTGGCCAAGACTCTGCCCTCCCAACGCAGGGGCCTCGGGGTCGATCCATGATCAGGGAATTAAATCCCACCTGCCACAACTAAAGAGTCTATGTATCACAACTAAGACCCATTGCATCCAAATAAATAAATATTTAGAAGAGGAAAAGGAGTTTTAAAATCAACTTTTAGCCATGAATATGTAAATTTTGATCTTAAGAAGGGATTGAAATTATTATTTTTTTTCATAATCATCATGGTATCTAGTTCTGGTTAGATTAACATGTATTATGAAGTGAACCTGTATTCATCAAACACCCTTTAAACTATGTTTCTGCTTATTTGTCTACTCTATATTCATTCATTTAACAAGCATTGAACACTTGCTATGTGCCAGAAAATTCTAGGATCTGGGAATGAAAAATTGAGTAATAAAGTCTCTGTCCTCAAGGAACTTACATCTACAAGACAAGACAAAAAATTAACAAGCAAATCACCAACTGTTGTAATATTATTGCAGTAAGTGTTAAGACTGAAAACAAAGCAGGGAATAGTCATGGATAGAGGGGTAATGAGACAGAAAACACATTAGGGAGGTGACATTTGAGGCAGAGACCCAGACTGGAAGAAGGAGCAATCACTGGGAAAGTTCCAGGCAAACGTACGGTGGGCACATGACTCTGGTGTCTTATCTGAGCAGCAATGGAAAGGCCAACATGGGTGGAGTATAGGGAGCAAAGCAGAGGTGAGAGCTTGTCAGGCCACAGGAAGAAATGTATAGGGTTTTGAGCAGGAGAGTGATATGATTTAATTTGTGTTTTAAAAGTATCTTATTGTTGTTGTGTGGAAACTGGACTAAAGAAAGGCAGGAGGTCATTTAGAACACCTTTGTAGAAGTCTATACAAGAGATGACAGTCATTTGTACTGGGATGTAATGGGGAATATTAGGGAGGGACTCCATTGGATCCTTGAATCACATGATTTGGACTTCATGGCTCCACCTGTACTCAGATATTTTTCCCCCCAATGGCACATATAACAGTTCTGCACCATGCAGAACCACAGATTGTTGTTCAGTTGCTCAGTTGTGTCCGACTCTTTGCAATCCCATGAACTACAGCACGCCAGGCTTCCCTGTCCATCACCAACTCCTGGAGCTTGCTCAAACTCATGTCCATCGAGTCAGTGATGCCATCCAAACTTCTCATCCATCCTCTCTCTTCCCCTTCTCCTCCTGCCTTCAATCTTTCCCAGCATCAAAGTCTTTTCCAATGAGTCAGTTCTTCGCATCAGGTGGCCAAAGTATTGGAGTTTAGCTTCAGTATCAGACTTTCCAATGAATATTCAGGACTTATTTCCTTCAGGATGGACTGGTTGGATCTCCTTGCAGTCCAAGGGACTCTCAAGAGTCTTCTCTAACACTACAGTTCAAAAGCATCAATTCTTCGGTGTTCAGCTTTCTTCATAGTCCAACTCTAACATCCATACCTGACTACTGGTGATTGAGTCAGTGATGCTATTCAACCATCTCTTCCTCTTTTGCCTCCTTCTCCTCCTGTCCTCAGTCTTTCCCAGCATTAGAGTCTTTTCCGACGAGTTGGCTCTTTACACCATGTGGCCAAAATATTGCAGCTTCATCTTCAGCATCAGTCCTTCCAATGAATATTCAGGGTTGATTTCCTTTAGAATTGACTGGTTTGGTCTCCTTGCTGTCTAAGGGACTCCTTGCAGCCCAAGAATTACAGATATGGAGGGTCAATTGTAAAGATACATGTGGATTTCTGACTGTGTGTGGGTTAGGAGTCTACCTCCACCATTTTTCAAGGGCCAGTATAAATTTGGGGTACGTTTGGTGGGTTAATCTGTCAACCCTCATTGATATGAGTGCTGTGAGAGTAGATGGTTATTTCAGAGTTTTGCTGTGAAGGGAGCAGAGACCTAGGGTGTAGCCAGAAGGGAACAGAATTGATGAAGTGTTGGTTGTCTTTGAAGGAGCTATTTCATCTCTAAACATCAGTTTCCTGCCTGCAAATTGGGGATGATAATAGTTTTTCTTGATAGAGTTGTGAGAATGCCTTGAGGTAACTCCCGTGAAGTTGTTGCAAAACACTTAGCAAGTCCTCTGGGAATGTTAGATATTAATGTAATTATGAAAGACTCACAAAGCAGGTCCGACCACCATGCAGTCACTTATCCATCTGGCAAACATTTGGAAACATACCATCCACATGCTCTCCTTTCTCCAGCTCTCCCACGTTTCTGCTTTAATGTGCCTTGCCGTGTTCCTTGAGAACCATGCACACAATGACCACAGTAACTTAGTGCATATCTTGTGAAGAGGCTCAGCTGGCCTGGCACCAAAAAAAGGGACAATTGCTTTCTTACCACCTTCCTCAATTACACCTTTGCCAGGCTCACTACCTGAAACCATTGGTTTTACCTGAAACTTCAACAGTTTCTTTGGCTCAGGACTGAAACTCAACCTAGGTGAGACCCAGTAGTTACTGTTAAGAGCAGAGTTTTTATCCTTATAGAATGAGACTTATTTTTGTTACCAGAAATCTACAATTCACATGAAGGAAACCTTATTCAGAACAACTGGATCATGTTAGATAACTGCTATGTTGAATTGTACCCATTTTCAAACGACTGTTTCGTAACCATGATGCCTTGAAAATAGAAGGGAAACTGTCTCCAGTTTCTTAGAGCAGGGATTGAAAACATGAAGAAGAACTGGCAGGACTAGAGTAAAGGGCAACATACGCATGTAGTGAGCAGAGGACAATCATACATGTGTAGGGGAAAGGGCAACACACATGTTGGAGCGGGAGTTCATGGGGGAGCCTGGCCCCGGGAGGGGCAGCCAGAGCAGCCAGCCATGCCTTCTGGAAATGAGTACCCACTGTTGGCACAGGTTTTTAGCTCTTAGAAGATAATTGGAATTCTGTGCTTTGATTTGAAATATCCTGATTTATAACCGTTGCTTAGTGTGTAACATGTTGTAAGGGCAAAACAATACATGTCTGTTGACTGAGTGCAGCTTGCTATCCACCGATCTTAAGTTCTGGGTCCTAGATTGGACTTTGCTGCTGCTGCTGCTGCTAAGTCACTTCAGTCGTGTCCGACTCTGCGACCCCATAGACAGCAGCCCACCAGGCTCCTTTGTCCCTGGAATTCTCCAGGCAAGAATTCTGGAGTGGGTTGCCATTTCCTTCTCCAATGCATGCATGCATGCTAAGTCACTTCAGCCATGTCCAACCGACTCTGTGCGACCCTATGGACAGCAGCCCTCCAGGCTTCTCTGTTCACAGGATTCTCCAGGCAAGAATCCTGGAGTGGGTTGCCATTTCCTTCTCAGATTGGACTTTATTGCTCCCGTTACAGCCTACTCATGTAGAGGAGACCAGTTGAAAGATAGAGTCAGTCAACTTTGCCTGGTGTATGTTGATATAATTTGTTTTCTTAGAGGCTTTCTGAGCTCTTGGTTTGTCCCCCAGAAAAGCAATAGGCTTTGGTGAGAGAGCTTTCGTGTTCCTTTCATGAGTTTGAATGGCTGAGGAATAATTCAAAGAGAAAAAAGATTGAGAGCTGGTTCTGAGAGCCAGCATCATTGAAGAGAAATGCATAGCAAGCATGGTGGTTGAAAAGTCAGGCTTCAAAATTATAAAGACCAAGGTTTGAACCTGAATCTTCTGTCTCTGTATTTATAAGCCCGTGCCTTTGTGGACTTTTCTAACCCTCAGTTTTCTCATTATTAAAACGGTCCAATACCTCTGCTGGTTGTGATGATTACGTAGAAGGGAGTCTGTGAAGGTTTTTCTAAGCTGGTGTATTGGATAGAGTGAGGGCTTCTTAGATGTTAGCTCCTGCCTTTATGAATATTGTCGCAGTTTTAACTATGATTATCTCTCCAGGAGCTAAAGTTGGCTAACATGGTGTAGTTAAAAGCCTACATATAGTCTTGACACTGGTTCCAAACAAAATTTGGCTAAGAATTTAGCAGGAAGCTTACTTTCATGAACAAATATGTTAGGATTGTTTTTTGTTAACAGCAAGAAATGAAAACAAAGGTTACTGTCACACATTTTTAACATATTTCCTAGACCAGCTTCTAGTTCTATTAGGTTCTGAAAGTTTTCTAATAACATGATTCGACGTGAATCTGTGGCCTCTTGACCTCAGCAGCATATGTACTGTTACGTGTGGTTTACCAATGAATATGTGCGTGATTTTTTTTTTTTTCTTTTGTGTTAGCTTTGCTTCCTTGGGTTTTAAGAGGCTTATCACATATTCTGTTGTAAATCTTCCTTTGCACCCAGCATAAAGCTGGGTGCTAGGAAGCACTCAGAACTTGCATGCTGATTTGATTTGCATTTTGGTCATAATACATGGAAAGTTTTTAGCCTTTTTTGGATTCAGCCAGTGCGGGCAGCGTGGCTTCAGGGAAGAGGGCTCCTCATGGGGACAGCACCAGGATCCTTGGTGGGAAGCTGGCTTGCCCATCTATGTCTAGTTTGTCTCCTTGAGCACCTGCACAAATATTAACTTTCTAACCTGAGTGGTAGGGCAGGAGCTGCCAGCATCCAGGCAGTTAACTTCCCAGTAACTTATTACAAAATATAAGTGGACATTACAGTAAAACATGTCAGGAAGTCACTAGAATTCTTTGAAAAGCTTAATATCTCTAGTTTTGAAAAATGTAGCAAGGCAAAGCGAATACCTACAAGTTTCAAATTAGAAATTTAATGATAATTATATTCTATGGAAAAGAACACCTTACATAGGAAGTGTCAGATAAGCCAACAAGGAAGAGCCTTGAAAAATTATTTTCTCCTTGTAATTGTACTGACTACAGTGGAATACACACATATAGGCATTTGGAATTATATACAAACCAGGAAGCTACTTCTGTTATTGAAACCTACACAAGATTCAGGAAATTTCAAAGAAAACATTAAAATGATATTGTATAAACTTATATTTAAATTAAATTCAAACGCTCATGACACTGATTTGTATGAAGATTTAAATCATTTTAGAAAACTTGTCCCATAAGAATCGTCAATTATAGATGTACAGAAATTTAATTTTCAAAATTATCAGAAATTTGTCCATCTGCAACCTCTTGCTCAGTTTTTGTGCTGAGCCACTGGGCTTTGAAATAGTCATGAGGCAGAAAGTATGAGAAAGGAAGAATATAAATAGATTTTTTTTTTCTTTAATGAGCTCACATAAGGCACTGGAGCCTTCAGATATATGACATCTTAATTTCTTTCTTTGTAGCTTACTCATGTAAACTGTTATCAGGTCAAATGCCTCGTATCCAATTGAATGCAAATTCATTAGAGGTAAGTAATTTTTAAATGTATATTTAATATGAATGTAACCAACTTGTTACTTGAAGGTTACTCAACTCCTTAAAACCTACATAAGGCTGCCATTAACTCTCACTCAAGTCCATTGGAAAGTGTAGGTTTGTCCAAAGATTCTTTTCACAAAACTGAAATTTTTACTGGTTTTCTATTCCTTGTCACCCCTGGCTCCCATTATTCCTCTCTCTGTGTTAGTCTAGTCCTTTAAAGTACCCCCCCCCCACCCACTTGGTGTCATACCAAATCCAGGACTCAGATCCTTCATTTTTACAATGGAAAAAAGAGAAAAAGTTTTGTCTGTATAACAGTCATTAGGAAAAGTTTGAAAAGATCAATGCAAGAGTGAAAGGTATTTGGAATCCAATATTGAATATTCTTGCCCTTAAAATGCTAGTTCTATGAAGTATTTTTTACTGTATAATTTTCTTAGACTCATTTTAAAATAATTTTAAATAGATTTCATTTATTCCTTTTCTGACACACTTCATTTTTTAAAAAATGTAGATCTGAGTTTCTGACTTAGATCATTATTCTTCTCTGTGAAAAATCTTTAAAAATATTTCTTACAGAGAAGATCTGCTAGTGAGGAGGTTTCTCAGTTTTTGTTTGAGAAGGTTTTAATTTCTCTTTCACTCTGAAAGATGATTTCCTTGGATACAGAATTTGAGGTTGGGATTTCTTGTTCTTTCAATACTTCCAATATTTTACTTTACTTTCTTTTTGGCTGCAAACTTTCTGCCGAGAAGTCTTATTTATCTTCATTCCTCTACAGTTAAGGTGTTCCCTCCACTCTGGATTCTTGTAAGATTTCCTCTTTGTCTTTGGTTTTGCTCAGTTTTATTATGACATGACTGGGTTACCCTGCTTGGTGTCTTCTGAACTTCCTGGGTCTTCGTTTTATGTTTGTAATTAATTTTGGAGTATTCTCAGTTATTAGCACTCAAACTTTTCCTTCTGTCCTCTATTTCTTTTCCTTCTGTTATTCCAACTGCTTGTATGTTAGATCTTTAAAATGGTCCCACAATTCTTGAATATTCTGTTCTGTTTTTTTTTTTTTTTTTTTTTTTTTTTTTCCTCTCTTTCTTTTCCTCTTTGAGCTTCAGTTTAGGAAGTTTCTATTGACATTTCTTCAAGTTCATTAATTCTTTCCTCACCTGTGTCCAGTCTACTGTTGAGTCCATAAAAGATATTTTTCATTTCTGTTACACAGTTTTTTCACAGTGTTTTTACAGCCCTTTGCGGGGTGGTGTTAAGGTATGTGGGCAGGGAAGTGTTATATAGTGAAGTGAAGTGAAGTGAAGTCGTTCAGTCGTGTCTGACTCTTTGCAACCCCATGGACTATAGCCTACAAGGTTCCCCCGTCCATGGGATTTTCCAGGCAAGAATACTGGAGTGGGTTGCCATTTCCTGCTCCAGAAGATCTTCCTGACCCAGGGATTTAACCCAGGTCTCCCACATTGTAGGCAGACGCTTTACCATCTGAGCCATCAGGGAAGCTCTATAACCTTATGTTAAACCTCAGTCTTCAAGAGAAATTGTACCCCTTTGTCTTAAGTGTTTCTTAGTTGTCGGAGTCCAGCTCCAGCAGCCAGGGGATCAGCCTGAAGTGGTGAGCGATGCTGGCGGACGATGATGTAGCCTCTGACTCATAGTACGGAACTACTTGTTTATTTCAAGCTTCAGGTTTTCTTTTACACTTTGACAAAAGCATTAGGTCAGAGGTTTAACATTTTTAGTTTTCCCCACCCAGATTTACTGTCTCCAGAAATCATTGTTGCCCTACAAGCTGAGTTCCTGCTTCAGCGATTCTCTCAGAACCAGCTTTACTACCTATTATCTACTTCTTCTTATGTGCCCTATACTTGTGATTACATTGTAACTCATGCTACATTCCTCAGTTTATTTCTTATCTTTCTAAATCCTGTTTGCCCCTAGCATCTTAAGATCTGTTGCTGCTGCTAAGTCGCTTCAGTCATGTCCGACTCTGTGCAACCCCATAGATGGCAGCCCATGAGGCTCCCCTGTCCCTGGGATTCTCCAGGCAAGAACACTGGAGTGGGTTGCCATTTCCTTCTCCAATGCATGAAAGTGAAAAGTGAAAGTGAAATCGCTCAGTCATGTCTGACTCTTAGCGACCCCACGGACTGCAGCCCACCAGGCTCCTCCGTCTGTGGGATTTTCCAGGCAAGAATGCTAGAGTGGGGTGCCATTGCCTTCTCTGAGCATCTTAAGATCACTATCTCCTAAAAAGGCTTCTAGCTATTCTTAATTATTCCTAAACCCTAAACTCAACAAACTTCTTTTGCAATAATTATTTCCCTCACAAACAGGTCTCAGAAAACAATCCTTCCCATGGCCTCAAGCTGCAGCCTACATGCTCATCCTGGGACATTCTTTGTAAAGGTCCTTGAACAAATGTCAATGATTACTTTATAGATTATTTTCTGGGCACAACTGCAGAAGACTTTGTGCTTTCTCATGCTTCTCGCAAGCACCTTAACATTCTTTCCAGCCAACTCAACCGAAGAAAGGAAAGAACAAGTCAGAATCACAAGAACTAACTCCTTCCTCCCGGGTCTGTGCCTGCGGGACAAGGAGAGGGGGCTGGGGGCCATGCCTTCATTTTGTCGGTAATGCCTAACGCGGCTCCCAACACTCAGTGCTGTCTTTCGCCCCTTAGGTGAGACAAGGAGACAGCATGGGGCTGGAGTTGGGTAAATGACTTTCCCTCCAGGTGGGATAAGGCTCTGGTAAAGTTTTTAACCTCGGAGGCTAGGCTTTTGTGATGGAGAATGCTCTGGGCATATTTCCTCCTCTCTTAGAATGACACCCAGTTTTATGGAAGTTCACCCCATTATTCTGTTCCCATCTTTTAAAATTTTCCCAAAATTTCTCTGAACTTTCTCTTGGCTATTAGCACTTTTTCAATATTTTCCTGCTTATAAGTAGGAAAAATTCTCCTATTTATACACCTTTTCAAAAATAGCTTTACTGAGATGTAAGTCACATGGCATAAAATTAACCTGCTTAGTATAATTTAAGGGATTTTCCTGTATTTACAGATACATGCAATCAATGGCAGGATCATTTTAGAAACTTTCCATCATCTGTAAAAGAAGCTCTGTACCTTCACCTGTCATCTCCCTGACCCTCCTTGCCCCACCCCTAAACAACACTCCTCTGCTTTCTGTTTCAACCAATTACTTATTTTGGGCTTTTATGTTAATCAAATCATTTAATAGGCAGTCTTTTGTGACTGCCTTCTTTAACTTACCATAATGCTTTCAAGGTTCATCCATGTTGTACCAGGCATTAGTACTTCATATCTTTTTTTAATAGCTAAGGAATATTGCATGTATGTATACACTTTATTTACCCAGTCATCAGCTTGTGTCTACTTCTAGGCAATTATGAATAATGCTGCTGCTTGTACATTCATGTACAAATTTTTGTGCAGACATGTTTTCATTTCTCTTGAGTGTATATACACTGATAAGTGGAATTGCTGGATCATTCACTAACCCTGTGCTTAGTGTTTGGAAGAATTCCTGGACTATTTTCCCAAGTTGCTGCACCGTTTTACATTCTCACCTTCAGTGTATGAGAATTGTGATTTCTTCACATTCTCATCATCACATTATCTGATTTTTTAATTCTAGTCATGCTAGTGGATATGAAGTAGTATCTTATTGTGGTTTTGATTGGCATTTACCTGATGACTAATGATCTCAAGCATCCTTTCATGTTATTTTTCTACTTTTAATTTAATTTTTGTGAGATTTTCAAAGGAAGTAGACATATGCCTTAATCTACTATCTTTTTAAAAAATTTATTAATTTTAGTTGGAGGCTAATTAGTTTACAATATTGTAGTGATTTTTGCCATACATTGTTATGAATCAGCCATGGGTTTACATGTGTTCTGCATCCTGAACCCCCCTCCCACTTCCCTCCCCATCCCATCCCTCTGGGTCATCCCAGTGCACCTGCCCTGAGCACCCTGTCTCAAGGTCTTTTCATTTGTATTTAAAACAGTAAAAAATAATTTCCCCCTCTTTGTTTTAGGCAACACAACAAGTGATTAATCAGAACTGCCAAGATCTTGGAACACTGTTGGGTAAAGAAAATGATCTGGCCCTAATCATAGATGGTAAAACATTGAAACATGCCCTCCATGTTGAAGTTAGGAAGTGCTTCCTTAATTTGGCCCTCTCGTGCAGAACAGTATTATGTTGTAGGTAAGAATATATTCATTGTTGGTTTTTTCCCTGCTATATTTCATATTTTTTTATGGAAAGAAAATATAAACATGGAAATATAAGTTTTTTTCATAGACAAACTAACTTATTGGGAAAATATACACTCAAACTGAAATGCAAGGATTTGATTAGTTTTTTCCCTCTACAAATATAGTCTAAACATTAAAGTGATCATCAGACTAAAATGGTGAAGCTATTATCAGTGCAAGTATTCCAGTAAAAGAACCAGTGTCTCTTAATGAGAACTAGACTTACAAATGGTTTCTGACCTCCTCTACTTCAGAAAATGTTTCTATTATACCCACAATGTAGTGATGCTAACTGAATGTATTCTCTTCATTACGAAGCGAAGGTTTTTTTTTTTCTCAAACTGTGTTTCTACCTTAATTTTTGGAACATGTTCTAATCAAAGAAACCTTCTATCTGCTCAGTTTATAATAATCTCAGCCGAAGTTTGAAAAGGTTAAATTTAAATTAGCTATTAGGAGTTGTGAAGGAAGAGAATGATAAGTGAGGTCATTTGCTTACTGGAATATGAAACCCTGTGAGCCCTTATTGTTTTTGATAGAAATGTGTGTCTAACTTGCCGACTGAGTGAATAAATTAGTGATGGATAGGGACTTCCTTATATCTGTAAAGAAATGAATGAATTGGAAAATTTACCAGTAACTGCCATTAAATGTGACTGTATGTGGATTATTGCTGACTCCTTTGTAAAGCCTTTTAAAAAAGGATGGATAAAATGAACCAAAATAAAACAAGAAAACATGGTTGTTTCTTTCTTTTTTTGCCAGGTTATCTCCCCTCCAGAAGGCTGAGATAGTGGATGTGGTGAAGAAGCAGGTAAAGGCCATCACCCTGGCCATTGGGGATGGTGCCAACGATGTGGGGATGATCCAGACGGCCCATGTGGGTGTGGGCATCAGCGGGAATGAAGGCATGCTGGCCACCAACAACTCTGATTATGCAATTGCTCAGGTCAGTGGTGACGGTAGCCAGCTAGGCATGGGGAGTGTTGAAGACCTCGGGTCCACCTCCAAGGTTTATCCCAGTGTCTAAGCTGCTTTCAGTTTGAAGCTATCAGCACCTCTTTGAAGGCTATTCTGCTCACTGATTGACAGGCTGATAAATGGAGAGAGGAGTTGTTAGGGCAAGAAATAGTGGCTTTATTGGGAAAGTCAGCAGACTGAGAACATGCTGGACTGGTGTCCCAGAGAAACATCTTTCCTGAGTCAGAATTCAAGCTTATTTTATACTAAAAGGGGAGGAGATAAAGTCCTGGTTCTGGTCCGCCTCTGGAGGGCGATGTGTTAACTTCTTTCTCCCTGCAGCCACTCACAGGTGGGCTGTGAGCTGAACCAAAAGGTATTTTAGCTTCCCCTGGGAGGCAGGGTTCCTAGAGATGGGCCATTATGTGTAATTTAAACTTATAGGCAACATCCCTTTAGTGATTAGCTTGTAATAGAATACAAAGGTTCTACCCTATCTCCTTAGTTTTGTGCTGATGCATTTTGCAGCAGTAACGCATGCATACGTGCAAAGTTGCTTCAGTTGTGTCTGACTCTTTGGGACCCTCTAGACTGTAGCCTGCTAGGCTCCTTTGTCCAGGGGGTTCTTCAGGCAAGAGTACTAGAGTGGGTTACCTTGCCCTTCTCCAGGGGCTCTTCCCAACGCAGGGATCGAACCCACATCTCTTACGTCTCCTGCATTGACAGGCGGGTTCTTTACCACTGGCGCCACCTGGGAAGCCCTTGCAGCAGTAAAGGCCTCCCCTCTCCAGCTTTGAAGTTTTCAAAACTGCTGCTGCTAAGATTCTGTAGTTCTGCTCATATAACCAGGTCCCAAGTCTCTCCAGTCTGTATGTGCTTTGTTTTATGGTATCTCCTGATAAAGACTTAAAATATCCCTATTCCCCCCCACCCTCACTGTTTTTCTTAAGGAGATACTATTGCCTTTTGGCAGGCATTAACAAAAAATTCAGCTTTGTTTATGTAGAGCAGTTTTTGCTTCACAGCAAGATGGAACAGAAAGTACAGGTATTTCCTGTACACCCCCAGCCCCTACCCCCTCAGCCTTCCCTGTTAACAACATCCTTTACCAGAGCAGTTCATGTGTTATAACTGATGAACCTACAGGACAGGTCATTATCACCCAAGGCCCATAGTTTACACTAGGATTTTCCCTTGTGTTGTACATTCTGTGGGTCTGAACAAACGTACAATGACATGTATCCACCATTATAGTATCACACAGAGCAGCCTCACTTCCCTAAAACCCTGACCTATTCATCTCCACCCTTCGCCATAACTCTTGGAAACCACTGATCTTTCTACTGTTTCCATGGTTGTGCCTTTTCCATAGTGTCGTATAGTTAGAATCACACAGCAGTCTTTTCACACTGGCTCCTTTCACGTAGTTATATGCATCTTAAAGTTCCTCTATGTCTTCACAATTTATCCAATTGTATGTCTCTAAATACTGTATTTTACCTTGTGTATGTGCTCAGTTGTGTCTGACTCTTTGCAACCCCATAGCTGTAACCCACCAGGGTCCTCTATCCATGGGATTTCACAGGCAAGAATACTGTAGTGGGTTGCCATTTCCTCCTCCAAGGAATCTTCCTGACCCAGGGATCAAATCTGTGTCTCTGGCTTCTCCTGAATTACAGGCAAATTCTTTACCACTGAGTCCTCTGGGAAACCCTTTCTTTTTAAGTTGTTGTTCAGTTGCTAAGTTGTGTCTGACTCTTTGTGATTCCCTGGACTGTAGCACGCCAGGCTTCCCTGTCCTTCACTATTCCCAGAGTTTGCTCAAATTCATGTCCACTGAGTTAGTGATGCCACTCAACCATCTCATCCTCTGTTGCCTCCTTCTCCTCTTGGCCTCAGTTTTTCCAAGCATCAGGGTCTTTCCAATGAGTTGGCTCTTCCCATCAGGTGGCCAAAGTGTTGAAGCTTCAGCTTCAGCGTCAGTCCTTCCAATGAATATTCAGGGTTGATATCCTATAGGATTGACTGGTTTGAAGACTCTCAAGAGTCTTCTCTACTGCCACAGTTCGAAAGCATCATTTCTTGGGTGCTCAGCCTTCTTTATGGTCCAATTCTCACATACATACATGACTACTGGAAAAACCATGGCTTTGATTATATGGGCCTTTATTGGCAAAGTAATGTCTCTGCTTTTGTATACACTGTCTAGGTTGGTCATAGCTTTCCTTCCAAGGAGCAAGCATCTTTTAATTTTGTGGCTGCAGTCACCATCCAGTTATTTTGGAGCCCAAGGAAAGAAAATGTCACCATTTCCACTTTTCCCCCTCTATTTGCCATGAAGTGATGGGACTGGATGCCATGATCTTAGTTTTTAAACATCGAGTTTCAAGCCAGCTTTTTCATTCTCCTCTTTCACCTTCATCGAGAGGCACTTTAGTTCCTCTGCCACTTCTCTTTTCATACCGTATCTTGCAGGGGTTTAGAGTTGCAGCTGCAATCATGATCAGACAGAAAGTGCAGGATCCCAGGGCTTTCTTTTCTCCCTTCCACTCACCTAAATCCCCTCACGAAGCCAGGCACTGATGCAAGAGACTGGTCTGACTCATGCTCTGCCGCCCCCCCCTTTTATTAACACACTATTTCAGGTTAAGGAAACCACTTTGAGCCCCATTAGATGTTTTCTGTCTCACTTTTCCTTGAGAGTAACTTGACTGGAGAGAGGGAGAGGGTGTCCGCCATGGTGTGGGCCATTTCATACTCCCTCGAATGTTGTCCTCAGGGCCATAGCGGACATTTTCCTGTGTCTGTCCCATCCCCCGCCCTTAGATGGGCTGCTGCTGAGGGTCTGTTGTCTTTCCTTTTCACCTCTTGCAGCTCATGACTTTCCCTTCCTCAGAGAGGACCAGTGTAACACTTTGCTCACAGCCTAGATATTTTTATTCTCAGAAAAGGGTAAATTATCCCCTTCTTCCTCTCTAAACTTCTTAATATTTTAAAACCATCCCAAGAAATACAACTTTGACTTAGAATGTCCTTTTTTCTCCCTGTAAATAAATCATTGCAAAGCCAAACATAGGAACGTTGTCTATAATGACTTTTCATATCAAGTTCTAGGTGAAAGCAAAAGCCGTCCCTCTTGAATTCACTTGTTTCAGTGTAGCCATGTATTTTATGACTCAACATGTCCCTCCCCATCCTGACCATCCTGTTCCAAACTCTTGAGCAGTCTTTTTTGAAAAGCTGGGTTTTTTTTCCCCCATGCATACCAACTTATGTCACTCTAAAGTCAGTATTTAATTTTCATAGTCACTAAATTACTAAATTGCCTTGTTTTGTGGAAAAATGCTCCTGAACATTCATTCATCCTAAAAAAAATGTTTATTGAGTGCCTCTCACACCCTAGGCATGTTTCTGGGTGTTTGGGATCCATCAGTGAACAAGGTGAACAGTGAGCCCTGCTCACTTAGTTTGAAGATGTTAAGTGTAATGGAAAAGGAAAACCCAGATGAGGGAAAGCAGCTGAGGGGTGCTGCAGAAATCCCATGCTGCTGCTGCTAAGTCGCTTCAGTCGTGTCTGACTCTGTGCGACCCCATAGATGGTAGCCCACCAGGCTCCCCCGTCCCTGGGATTCTCCAGGCAAGAACACTGGAGTGGGTTGCCATTTCCTTCTCCAATGCATGAAAGTGAAAAGTGAAAGTGAACTCGCTCAGTCGTGTCCGACTCTTAGCGATCCCACAGACTGCAGCCCACCAGTCTCCTCCGTCCATAAGATTTTCCAGGCAAGAGTACTGGAGTGGGGTGCCATCACATGTTACCTCCTTCTTAACTTTAATTTTTCTCTTTATATATTTACTATAAGCAATGGCGGGGGGTGAGGTGGGGACTGATTCCTATAAGACTTTGTTACATGCACCTGATCAGACAGAAAAATCAGTGAGTGATGTTCTTGCTTCCAGGATCTTCTTTCATTAAGTAATTCTGAGTCCCTTCTCACAGTTAAAGTCCTAGATGTGGATCATATAAAATTCTAAGCCTTGTATGTGACAAGTGAAAATGCAAACAGGATTTGCTGGGCAGAAAAGTGATGTTTATTTATTTAATAGTAAGAAAAGTTAATTTTACAGAGATCTGAAAAACTCCTTTATAGTGAACAGTAATGTCAGGTTGTCTGGGACTAGGCTTCATTCTGCTTCTGTCCTCCAGAGTGGGAACTGCTGAGGTGTGAACCCTGGGAAAATGATATTTTGTGGGGTTTGTCACTAAATGGTAGGTTCCTTTGAAACTTCATTGACTGTTATTTCTGTCTTTTAGTTTAGCTACTTGGAGAAGCTTCTGTTGGTTCATGGAGCTTGGAATTATTTTCGAGTGACCAAATGCATACTGTATTGTTTCTATAAGAATGTCGTGTTATACATCATCGAGGTAAGGAATGCTTTCTTTCCTTGAGGTGTGAGGTCTTGTCTTTGATGTGGAGCTTGATAGTTTAGTGTTTTCCTTATTTATCTCACTAAGTACTGTTACATAATGCTGCCCTAAGTTGTGGCTCACATAAAATCAATTTAATAAAAAATGGCAAGCAAAATATGTCACAACATCACAATGACTTACTGACGTAATCTGTTGTTTTAAAAAAAATAAATAAGAAAGTCCTATTTGGAACCAAAGTGTGTCTCTGCCAGCTCCAGATCCTTCTAGTGATCAGACGCATCAGAAATCTCTGGGCTTTTGAACTGTTTTCCTCCTGACGCTGGAAATCTGGTCCCAAGGCTGTTGTTGTCTTCCTAATGTCCCACTAGGGGCCGGAATGGGCCTTGTTCTTCCAAACACCAGCTTTTTCCTTTTGTCTTGGCTGTACATAGCCCTGGTGGTTAAAGCAAGCGGAACAAGAAAACTTTTCACAAGTGTTGCTTCCATGTCAAGAAAATAACATGGAAAGAACCTGTACCTGCTCTCCTTCCGTGCTGGGGGCTGCGGAGCTGTGGCTCCCACGCTGCAGCCAGCCCTGCTGCCTGCCCCATCCTCTGCACTGGCAGAGCGCCTGGCAGCAGGGCCTCTTTTTTTCCTGAAAGTGGACCAAAGGAGAGTTCCATAACTGCATTTTCCATGGAATCTGAGTGTTTGTCACGCCTTTATTGCCTCTGAGAAAGCATGTTTTCTCTAGTGTTTAGTGTATAAGGGTAATGGGATTTTGGGGTGAATCTTTCTTTTATTACTGAAGTATCATTGATTCACAATATTATAGTTTCAGGTGTACAACATAGTGATTCGGTAGTTTTACAGATTATATTCCACTTAAAGTTATTATAAAATAATGGCTATATTTCCTTGTACTAAACAATATACCTTTGCTACTTATTTAATTTAAAATGATTATTAGCTTTTAATGGGTTAAAATTCATTTTAATGGTTGATTTACAATATTATATTTATTTCAAGTGTACACGCTTATTTTACACAGGGTAGTTCGTGACTCTTATTCCCATGCCCCTACCTCACCCCTCCCAACTTGCGTCTCCCCACTGGTAACCTCTAGTTTATTCTCTGTATCTGTGAGTCTGCTTCCTGTTTGTTATATTCACTAGTCTGTTGTCTTTTTCAGATTCTATGCATACGTGATAACATAGAGTATCTATCTTTCTCTGTCTCACATTTCAGTTAGCATAATACTTTGTAGGTCCCTCCATGTTGTTGCAAATGACAGAATTACTTTCTTTTTTATGGCTGAGTAATATCTCTTTGTATATACATACCACGTCTTCTTTATCTGTTCATCTGTTGATGGGCACATTATCTACAATAGCCAAAGTGTAGGAGTGAATCTTGCAACTACCATCCTGACTTTAAAAATAACTGTGTAAGCTTTAAATTTGGCTGTGGAAATACATTTTTAAACATTTTATTTTGAAATAATGATAGATTCACAAGAAGTTATAAAAAAATATTTACCAGAGTTCTTGTGAACCCTTCACTGAGTTTCTCCCAAAGATAGCACCTTATATAAAACCACAGGATAATATGAAACCTGGAAACTGATATTAGTACAACTCATTCAGAACTTATCCAGCTTTCATCAGCTTTGCATGTGTGTGTGTGTGTGTATGTGTGTGAGTGCATGCGTGTCGCTCTGTGTCCTTATATCCCTGTGTAGCCTCATGTAACTACCAGAGTAATCAAGATACAGACCTGTTCCAATAAAAGATACAAACTCGCCTCATCACCACAGGATCTGCCTCATGCTACCCCTTTATATTCACACTGACTCCAACCCCTGGCAGTAGCTCATCTATTCTCTTTTCCTGTAACAGAGTTCTTTCAAGAATTCTCTAAAAGTGCAATCATATACCATGTAACTTTTGAGACTGGATTTTTTTCACTCAGTATAACTCCTTTCAGATCTATCCAAGTTGCTGCACGAGCAATCATTTTTCCTCTTGACTGCTCTGTAGTAATCCATGGCACAGGTGGCTATCACTTGTTTACTATTCACTTGTGAAAGGACATTTAGGTTTGTTCCAGTTTGGAGCCATCATGAATAAAGATGCTATGAACATGTGCATAGGTTTATGTGTAAACACAAGTTTTCACTTATTTAAGGTGAGTGTCCAAGTGTACATTTGCTGAGCTGTAAATGTACTGTTTTCCAGAGTGACTTTACTATATGAGTGTATGTAGGTCAGCACTGACAGAGCGGTGCACTTGGCTTCCTTCTCTTTCAGCTTTGGTTCGCCCTTGTTAATGGATTTTCTGGGCAGATTATATTTGAGCGTTGGTGCATCAGCTTATACAATGTGGTAAGTAAGCACTCTCCCTCTCTCTCTCTGATGGCGTGCGGGGCTGTACTGTTTGTGTCTGGTATGTGGAGCTAAGTCCCTCATCTGCATTCACGGCTCACATACATCTTTAGGGCCTCCGTTGCTGCCACACATCCTGCAGAAGCACAAACTCCCCACACATGGTTTCAGTCATCACAGATCATTTTATAGTAACTACATGATATTTCCCAGGTGGCGCTAGTAGTAAAGAATCAGCCTGCCAATGCAGGAGATGTAAGAGAAATGGGTTTGATCCCTGGGTCGGGAAGATCCCCTGGAGGAGGGCATGGGAACCCTCACTCCAGTGTTCCTGCCTGGAGAATCCCTATGGACAGAGGAGCCTGCTGGGTCACAGTGTGTGGGTTGCAAAGACTCAAACACAACTAGAGACTTAGCAAGCATACACACAACATTTATATGCAGTGTATTTTTTTTTATAATATTGATATTTCAGAATCTTTCTATTCTGCCTATACAACATTTTCATATTTTTAAGTAAAGTAAAAATTGCTGAACTTTTCCTAAACACATTGCATTTAATACATATAATTTAGATTTATCTCTATGTGTCTGTATGTATGTGTATGTGTTTATAGTGTAATTCAATGTCCTCTTAAGCCTCTTGGTAGAAAATTTGTATTTATCGAAATAGAACATGCTGTGCTTGTACTAAATGCTGAATTTTTATATCAAGCCTATAGTAAATACAATTTTCCATTTTAATGAAATCTTCTAATAATAAATAATCCCATACCATTACTTGAATTATTTTGAATTCAAAAACTAGATGTTTATTAACTAGTAAGGCTAAGTGGCTTTTTACCCACATGACCTTTTAATTTTTGCTTTATTTTTCTTGGGTTATTATCCCACCAAAGGGTTAGAAGTTAGGAAATATAACATGACAATGAGGCTCCCCCCAAGTATCCTATGACCTCTCTCTTGCACTGTGTTATCACAGTGACATTATACTCTGCATGCTCTGTGCTTTCACTCCTAAAGGTCTGTCTTCTGGGAGCTGAAATTCCAGAACAGATTGAAGTTACTGAATAGGAGTCATTGGGTGCTCAATGACTGCTATGCATATTTACAGTCACGTGAGTGCCAGTGGCTGGGGGTATTTGGTCGGAGCACTACACCAGGGAAGCTTGGGTCCTATGTAGAGCTGTCTCTGCCAGGTTCTTGGTCACAAAGGACAATATTGATAAACTTCCTTTGAAGTTTCATTAGAGACAGGAGTAGAGAGTGGCAGAGTCTCTCCTCTGGATGAAAACAATCCCTACGAATACATAAGCCACAGCTATTGACCAATGGAATCTTGCCAACTGGAACTCCAGTGGAAATTTTAAATAATTATGGAAAATTGAGAATAAAATATGATGACATGCTTATTAAATATCCATTGACTTATTAACTTTCATCCCATTACAAGTATATTTTACAGGTGAAAAAAAAAAAGAAAACCAGGACATTCCAAATAATAGTTACTGGCAATGCCAGAGATGGACTCTGTCTACTTATTTGGAAACTAAATTTATATGAGTTGTCATGCTACTTCTAGAGGTTATATATTATTTCTGCTACTGCTCATGTATGACTAACTGCTATAGGAATTACCCTCCTACAGAAAAACTAGAATAGCAGAAAAATGTATGAAACAATATTTTTCAGGCACTAGACGCCAGGCTGCTCATTGCGTGATCCCCAAAAGCAGGCCTGTTTATAGGCCAAAGTGAAGGAAGATGGGCCCACAGGGGAGCCCGCTGTCTTTACTGAACTGAAGACACAGAGGGTGGAGTTCAGTGGGCCAAGAAAGCTAGAATTTGCCAGACAGACTATCAGAGACAGGCAAACTGCACTGAGAGATGGAGAGAGGGAAAGAGCTGCAGACACAGAGATATACAGAGACACAGTGTTTTTGGAAATGTGTCGCTATTCCCTTGAGCCTCTGGTTGAGGATTTATCTCTATGTGCATGAGAAAAGTATACTCAGAGCTAAGGGAAACGCAGGTCTCCTGCATTGCAGGCAGATTCTTTACTGTCTGAGCCACCAGGGAAGTCACTCGAAAGCAGCGGGCTGGATTTCTGGAGCTCGCTCAGGGCTAGGAACAGTTTGTATTCCCATTAGCCTGTTGGGGAAGACCTATTACACAAGATATGGGGGAAATTCCTTACGTAAGTCACACTTTTAACAATAAGGATGAATTAGTCCCATAATAAGGGCTTCCCAGGTAGAGAAGGAAAGGGCATCCCACTCCAGTGTTCTTGCCTGGAGAATCCCAGGGACAGGGGAGCCCGATGGGCTGCCGTCTATGGGGTTGCACAGAGTTGGACACGACTGAAGTGACTTAGCAGGTGGTGCTAGAGGTAAAGAGTTCAGTTCAGTTCAGTGGCTCAGTTGTGTCCGACTCTTTGCGACCCCATGAATCACAGCATGCCAGGCCTCCCTGTCCATCACCAACTCCCAGAGTTCACTCAAACTCATGTCCATCGAGTCAGTGATGCCATCCAGCCATCTCATCCTCTGTCGTCCCCTCTTCCTCTTGTCCCCAATCCCTCCCAGCATCAGAGTCTTTTCCAATGAGTCAACTCTTGGCATGAGGTGGCCAAAGTACTGGAGTTTCAGCTTCAGCATCATTCCTTCCAAAGAACACCCAGGGCTGATCTCCCTGCTAATGCAGAAGATGTAAGAGTCTTGAGCTCTATCCCTGGGTTGGGAAGATCCCCTGGAGGAGGGCACGGCAACTCATTCCAGTATTCTTGGCTGGAGAATCCCATGGACAGAGGAGCCTGAAGGCTGAAGTCCATGGGGTTTCTAGAGTTGGACAGAACAGAAGGGACTAAACAACCATTAGGTGTCTCACCCAGCTTCCCGCACAATGATACCTTAGTAATTGCAATACATTATCAAAGCCAGGAAAATGACATTGGCACAGTACTCGCTCAGATACAGACTGAAAGCTCTTTATAATAGGTTCTTGTTTCCTATGTAGATTTTCACGTCACTGCCACCCTTTACTCTTGGAATCTTTGAACGGTGTTGTAGTCAGGAGAGCCTGCTCAGGTACCCACAACTCTACAGAATTTCTCAGACAGGTGATGTTTTCAACATAAAGGTAAGCAGAAGGTTATTGCAGGTCTTTCAACTTCCCTCCAAAAGGTACTTTTGTCTCTTTCCTTTCTGATGCTTTAGGAAAAATAATTTAAAAACAACAAGGAATGCAGCCCTATGCCATATTTCCTCGTATTCTACCTGAGGTTCCGTGAATCCTGAGGTTTTCCAGCCTGGCATTAACTTTGTGTTTGAGCCAGCTTCTTTCCTAAAAATTGCTTTGTGCTGTGCTGTGCTGACACCCCACTCCAGTACTCTTGTCTGGAAAATTCCATGGGTGGAGGAGCCTGGGAGGCTGCAGTCCATGGGGTCGCTAAGAGTCGGGCACGACTGAGCGAGTTCACTTTCGCTTTTCACTTTCATGCATTGGAGAAGGAAATGGCAACCCACCCCAGTGTTCTTGCCTGGAGAGTCCCAGGGACGGGGGAGCCTGGTGGGCTGCCGTCTATGGGGTCACACGGAGTCGGACACGACTGACGCAACTTAGCAGTAGCAGTGCTGTGCTTACTCCAGGAAATTTTATTTGCAGGCGAAAGATGTTTTTTCCACACTCTTTTTTTTTTCCCCCTCTGGTCCCTTATCAGTAAGTCTTCCTGGCAAGCATGGAAAAATAACAAAAAACAAAAAACTAGTGTATTTAGAATTGAATGAACAAAGACTTGTTTTTGTTATTTTTCTGTCATATCCTAACCTTGCACACCCTTCTTTGATTGATCCCAGAGATATTATATTATTGAGATATCCTTTAAGAAAATTGTGCAGGCATACCTCATTTTATTGTGCTTTGCAGATATTATTTTTTTTTTTTTTACAAATTGAAGTTTAGTGACAAACCTGTGTTGTCAGATGATGGCTAGCCTTTTCATTGACGTGTAAACATTACTTTTAGACAATGCACACTTAATAGACTACATATAGTTTAAACATAACTTTTATATGTATCGTGAAGTGAGTGAAGTCGCTCAGTCGTGTCCTATTCTTTGCGACCCCGTGGACTGTAGCCCACCAGGCTCCTCCATCCATGGGATTCTCCAGGCAAGAACACCGGAGTGAGCTGCCATTTCCTTCTCCAGAGGGTCTTCCTGACCCAGGGATCGAACCCAGTTCTCCTGCATTGCAGGCAGACACTTTAACCTCTGAGCCACCAGGGAAACTAAAAAACATCACATGACTTGCTTTATTATGATATTTGCGTTATGGTGGTGGTCTGGAACCAAATCTGCAATATCTCTGAGGTATGCCTGTATATGGTGTATTAAACATTAATTTGACCACAGTCAGGGTATAGATATAAAAATACAGGGTGTATCACATAAAATATGATATTAAATTATATTTTAAGTGCTATAATTTAAAGATTGAAATTATTTTTAAATTATTTCTTTAGTTCTTTTTTGCTAGGCAATTAAAGCCTTTATATGTTTTTTTTTTATAATAAATGCATTATCTTTGAATTCTACATATTTATATTTACTAAATATGTTTTTCAAATGATATCATCCTATAATTTCACAGTCATTTCTTTTAAAAGGAGACTAAAGATATGGAAATTTTTAGTCTCCAGGAAGACATTTTAGCTTTGTAACTGTGTTTCACACAGCAAATAAACTTTATAACATTACATATTTTTAGAGTTATGCCTGGATACTATCTTGATTTTCTTGCTTTGTTTTCTTTTAGGTGCTTTGGATTCAATGCATAAATGCTATTGTCCATTCATTCATTCTCTTCTGGTTGCCTGCAAAAATGCTGGAGCATGGTAGTAACTTCATTTTGTTCTCTGTGTGTGTGTCTACAGATAGAACTGAAGAAAGCAAAAGTAGGATTAAAAATATAGGTTTATATATATTCACCTAAACTAATAGTATAATCTGGTTAACAGATTGTAGTTTGAACATTTAACAGATGGCCTTTAGAGCCCATTGTCCTTGCCTCTAACATGTATAAATTGTAACTTAGTGCTTTTATTGTTAATTTTTAATAAATATTTGAATCAGGAGGTCTGATAGAAAGCACAACAGTTCTCCTGATTCCCTCTGTTAGTTTGAAACTTTTGTCTACTCTATTTACTGCTTTCATTTCTAAAACTTTATGCTTCAATTTAGACTGTAACAAGTCCAACAGGCCATATGGAAATTTAACCTTATATTTTATTATTGGACTAGGTCTCCTTTTCCGGACATACTGTTTTCCAAACAACATTATGCGTGAACTTTTTTGCCAAACCGTTTTGTGTATAAATAGATCCAGAAGTAGGAGATATATTTATGAAGTGTGTTACTGATGTGTAATTGGTTCATAGCCACAAATTAAGGTGTAAAATACAATTATTTTCCTTTAACCAGACAGAGTCGGACATGACTGATGCGACTTAGCAGCAGCAGCAGCAGCAACAGCAGCAAGATGTCCTAATCTTAGCAATATATTGTTTAATTGAGCCTTGGTTGTGTGTGTTTATGTCCATTTGTATTTAAAAAATAAATCTGCTATTATACTGCTAAGGGCATTCCTTATAAAACAAATGAGCAAAAAAAAAAAAGAGCAAAATTTTCAAGTAATAACAATATAGCAAAATAACACGCTGACAAAGAGTTGGTTCCACTTTCAGAATGGTAGTGTGAAGAGCTCCTTAGATGTGCTCCTCACCCTCAAAAAACCAAACCTGCAAAACTATAAAAACACAAGTCTGTAAATTCTCTGAAAATAATCCAAAAGGCAAGGAAGATTATCAGTCTACTAAAACTCAGTAAGAGCATCAAGAACCTGGATCCCTTGAGCCATGGCCCTCTCCCTCCCTTCCCCACGGTAGCCTGGCCAGACGAAAGGGTCACTCCAAGCAGGTGTGGACAGGAATATGGGACGACTGCTCCTCTTGGCTCTCAGTCAAGGGCTCCCATCTCACAGGAAGGGCAGCCCACCGGCATTTCTCATCCCTCTGACTCTGACTGAAGAGGCCAGATTTCTGATGGGTGTGGCCGAGATAGAGCTCCCTTTCCCCCAGGCAGCCAATATTCACCAGACACAGTTTCTACTCCATGCACGACAGGCCAAGAGCCCTGGGCCCCTGGTCACTCTCATCACAACTCACTTGTAGGGCAGGAAATTTCTGGAAGAGTCAAGCCAAGAGGACTAGCGGCTTTGTGCTAGACCACTAGCACAGAAATACTGGGTCCAAAATTTTGCCAGTAGTAAAAAAGAGCTCTAAAACTCTTTCACAAATAAAATGACTATTCAAAACAAAGTAGGGGAAAGTTCAAGTCTAAGGATACTCTCAAAAACAGTAGCCCTTCTTCATTAAGAGCAACAAGCTAAAATCATAGGCCAACTGATTTACCAGCGAGAACCAGGGAAAGGGATAAAGAACTGAATGAAAACCCTGGAGCTGAAAAGTACCAAAAACTCGAAAAATGTGTTAGAGAGGCTCAACAGTAGATTTGAACTGAAAGAAAAAAGGACTAGCAAACTTGAAGTTAGACCAATAGACAATAAGGGCCAGGCAGTGCTGGTGCTAAAGAACCCACCTGTTCATGCAGGAAATGTAGGAGACGTGGGTTCAATCCCTTGTTTGGGAAGATCCACTGGAGGCGGGCATGTCCATCCACTCCAGTATTCTTGCCTGGGAAATCCCATGGACAGAGGAGCCTGGTGAGCTACAGTCTATAGGGTCGCAAAGAGTTGGACAATACTGAAGTGACTTAGCACAGCACAATTTGAAGACCAGAGATAAAAGAGTGAAGAAAAATAAACAGAACATGAGAGAATGTGACATGCCTTTCAGCACACTAACAGAAGCACGATGGGTATACCAGAACAAGAGGAGAAAACCAATGAAGCAGGAAAAAAATATTCAAGGAAATAATAGCTGGAAAGTGTCAAATTAGTTGAAAGTGAAAATGCAATCCACAGAATGGAGCAAAGGATACACAAGTTACAGATAACAGAAGATTTCTATCCAGAGTATATAGAGAAGATTTATAACTCAACATAAAAAGACAAATGACCCAATTTTTTAAAATGTACAAAGGATTTTAAGAGACATTTATCCAGAGAAGATAGACAAATAACTAATAAATACATGCTCAACATCATTAATATTTAAACAAACAAAAAAATGGAAACCATGATGATATACAACTTCATACCCATTGCATGCATCCTCAGTCATGTCTGATTTTTTTGTGCACTGATTGACTGCAACCTGCCAGGCTCCTCTTTCCATGGGATTCTCCAGGGAAGAATACTGGAGTGGGTTGTCATTTCCTTCTCCAAGGGGTCTTCCCGACCCAGAGATGGAACTGGCCTCTCCTGCACTGGCAGGCAAGTTCTTACCACTAGCACCGCCAGGGGAGCCCAGGATACAGTCCAAAGGCTTGCAAAGAGTCGGACATGACTGAGCAACTGAGAAGGCATTGCACTCTTAGTGAGTTCTAAATCAGGAGAAAACATAAATCAGGAAAATCAGTGAGCCTCAAATATATGGGCGTGCTACCTGAATTGGGGTTAGGGTCAGGGATATGCACTTAAAATTTTCTATGTCAACAAGGACCAAGTCCACCAATATTTATTGAGAATTTTTAAAAGTGTAAAGAAGATCTTTAAAAATTATCCTAATCTTGACATAATATTGACCTTTTAGAATGAAATCTATAAGTTTATAGCAGATTTAAGAATAGTGAAAAAGTATATGAAATTCTATTTTAACTTCAAGTTATCTGTTAGGTTTATTATTTTAGTTATCCTGGAGAAGAAATAGTGTGAAAAATGTGATGACAAACATCCTTAAAATCCTCATCTTGCTACTTGGCGTCACTGATTAGATTGTTTTTTAAAAAACTTTCTTTTTCTTAAAAAATATTTATTCTTATCTATTTATTTATTTGGCTCCACTGGGTCTTAGTTGTGGCGTGTGAGATCTAGTTCCCCAACCAGGACTTGACCCTGGCCCCATGCATTGGGAGCACAAAGTCTTAGCCACTGGACCACCAGGGAAGTCCATGGACTTTTAATTTATAGATTCTGCTAGATGGTTTAGATGCATGTGACATTAGACTTAATAATCACATTCACGTACTCCTTGCAATTTATCTGTTTGTTTCTAAATCTATCTTTGGAGGAAGTAAGAAAAGGAAAAAATATCACAACTGTGGTAGGCAAGGTAAGCATTGTTGTCACTGACAGAACACTTGAGAAATGTGACCAATCATTGATAAGTATTTTTGGTGTCCAGTATGGGTACCTTTAGTAAAAACAAATTTTAAAAATCTATGTTTCAGACTCTGTAAAGATTAAAAAATAACTTTTTCACTTTTCAGATATAGTCTTGCAAAGTGGTTACACTACAGACTATTTGTTTCTTGGGAATTTTATATATACGGTAAGATCATCCATGTAGATTATCACTTTTCCTAGTGTTTAATGAAACAAAGCATTATAAGACGGTAGTGACTTTTCAGGAAGGCACTGTTATAATGGTTGCATTATTTATGTTTCTAGAAATGTGAAATTCATATACATTTGTTGTTGTTCATACAGGGGGTGCTCTTCTGTATCTTGTCATTACATTACTTGCCTTGGTGATGGCTTCAAATCAGCCCGTGAAAGTCTACCTTTCAGGGCGGCTTGTGTAGATAACTCACCATTATTTATTCCACTAGTCTCCAGTTAGTGGATGTGAAGGTTGTTTGGGATCCTTTGCCACTATGAACGATGCTGCAAAGATGATCCTTTATGCCCATGAGTAACTATATCCTAGGATAAATTTCTAGAAGTGTAATTTCTGGACCAGAGGGTATTGTGAATCTTGAAAAACCTTGCCTATTTATCCCAGTAGAGTTGGCAGAAATTTAGTGATAGAAGTATTTTCTTCCCCACCATAGTTCAAGGCCAGTGGGTGTGATCATATCACACTTTCTGATCTAGTCAGCAAAATGATAGTTTTGCAGTTTTTGCTTTGAGGGTCAGCACAGTCACAAGAGATTACAATTCACTTCTAATCTGAGTCAAATCTTCCACACTGTTCGTAAAGAATATAAATAGACGAGCTGAAGACATAAGCATGGATTTTCATCATACGATACAGAGCTGGTAAATGAGGAACACTGATTGAAAAGTGTAGCATTTTCTTCATTACTAAAATGGAGCAAAACACTTAGCAACGTAATGACACCACAGCTCAGCAGATGTGGTGGAGCCACGGGGTGAGGGTCAGGAAGCAGGTGCAGAGGTGCAGATTCTGATGGAAAGGTTTTAATACTTTTTCTCCAATCTCTTTCCCTTCCCATTGCACCTGGCGCCTCACACAGTACGTTGTTGTCACTGTTTGTCTGAAAGCTGGTTTGGAGACGATGTCTTGGAATAAAGTGAGTATTTGTTAAGATATTTCCTCAGTCTAGGATGGTTGTTAGAACACTGATGTCCTTCTTCAGCTTCAGAAAAGTAATAAGCATTTTTTTCTGGTCTCCACGTTTCACTTCTTGTGTGACATGTTTGAATGATGATTTAAACCAGAGGAAAGGCATACTAGCTGCCTAATGGCTGTGGAATATTCATTTTCCTGCCTTACGTTTGAAACAGATTCAATTTATCATGACACTAATTGAGACCCTTAATTCACTATTATCCAAGTACAGAATGATAAGAGAGAATTTAGCAAATACAGACAAAAAGAAAAACACATATTGCTTATTCCTTTCAGTGTCAATGATGCTGACATTTTGGCTTCTACTCTTTGTCTTTGTTCCATGTAGTCTGCCCCCACCCCTCTGTAAAAACAAGATTATAATATACCTAATATTTTACAAGTTGCTTTTTTTCATTTAATGACAGATCTTTAATATTTTTCCAAGTTTTTAATTTTTATGCCTTATTAATTGATGGAATAATGTTTCAGCACATGGATGCTTGTTATTTGCATTGTTTTATTTATTAAAAAATTTTGCATCATTTTTAGAATAATTATTTTAACTTTAGTTACTGTGAACGATATATAATCAATACTGTTATCAATACAGATGTACTTACAGATATGAGTAATGATTTCCTCAGGATACTATTACAAGTGTAATTTCTGATAAATTAAGCAGAATTTTAGTTTTTATGGCATCAATAGTTTAAATAAATTGTATGTGTACCTGCACATACATATTCACATCTATAAATAAGTTGTGTCTCAAGTTGTACTCAAAAAGTTTCTGAGAGAAAATGAATTTTTATGTGTTTGTCACTTTTGAAGAACTAAGTTGATGCAGCGTATGATATATTCCCTTTCTGATGCAATCAATTCAGAGTTCTGACTGCCACCATCCCTACTGGACCCCAACACTAAGTTGGAACCAAGTAGTTATGAGCAAAAAATTTTATTACAAATCATGAGGCAATCTAATTGTATTATACCATATTCATGGAGCATAGACCATTTCTGTCATCTGCATGTATTGAACCTCATTTGTGAATGAGGCAATAGTTCAAGGCCAAAGCACGCTTAGAAATACACGAGGTGTCCAGCATAAGACAGATTGGGCACCTGCCTTCCAGCTCACCTGGGGGCTAAGAAGGAGTGGGGATGGAGGCAGGAGAGAGAAGGGCCTGTTTCTCACCTTTGTGCTGATGCTGCCCTGCCTACGGGGAGGGCCGAGGAGGCAGCGTCTTCATTGGGGAGAAGGATGATGCTGGAAGTCACCGATCCAGTGCAGAAAGCAAGCAAAAGCAGAAAGACACAGAACACAGCTCTAAGCAGCAGTGGGTGCTGGCAGCCTGCAGAAGGTGATGATCCCAACAGAGAACTGTCTGAAAATACTCTCGAAGCCTCACAGAAATATCTCAGATTGCATATGATACATGATGTCGACTCTAAGGGAACTCTTACAGGAAAACTCACTGCAGTTCTGAACAGTTTGAAGTTCATAGCTTCAAACTGATCCCCTCTTCTCCATCATCTGTATTATCACGAGACAGAGTTCTTCAGAGACCAATTCTGTTTAATCAGAGGAAGAATTGTTTGGGTAGAGGTTATTTTTAAGGAGTATGAAAAAGTGCCTTTGAAAATGACTCCTAGGCCGGGGCACGCGGCCGGGACGCCCCTGCCCTCCCAGCCTCTGCCCCTGGACCCAGAAGATCTAGAAGGAGCCGCGGGGCCGCAGCCCTGCTCGCCCGCCCTGGGCCCGCACCGCCCGAGACGCAAGCCCGAAGCACCAAGGAGGCGCCCCGCGAGCCCGGCTCCCGCCGCCCGCCGGCCGGCCGGTCCTTAGGCAGGTCCTCCGTCCACTTGCTCGCCGGGGACGTGGAATCCTAGGGATCCGAACTCTTCAGAAGACCACACACCTGCTGTTGAGAAAGACCCCCTTCTGCCGCCTGGCAAGAGAAGCATGTGTTCAGTTCACTCGTGCTGTGGACTTCAATCGGCAAGCCCAGGCAGGCCCTGTTGGCCCTACAAGAAAGAGGCGGCAGAAGCGTTTCTAGTTCCTCTCTTCGAGGCTGCCTATCTCCTCTCCTTACACGCCGGCCGCGTCAGGCTGTTCCTGAAGGATGTGCAGCTGGCCCGGAGGATCCGAGGCATTCAGGAAGGGCTGGGCCGAGCTCGGCCACCCGCCCGAGTCTCTGGTTGGTACCAGAGCTTCTGCCGGTAGCCAGCGCCAGATCCACGGAGTACAAGGCGTTGCCTGGACTTGCACTCTCGAAGCAGAGCGTGCGAGTTGCTTTCGTGGTTTTTTTTAAGAAGGAGACTACATGGCTTTCCTCTGTAACAAAGGTAATATATGAGAGAATCAACACATTCCAGAAATCCTGAGAAAGATTTTCAGATGAAGAGACTCTAAGGTTGACTTCACTTTGCAAATTATTCATGTGACTGATGATTTGGAAGACATCAGATTTTCTAGGTTATGGGCGAAAAGGATATTTACTAATTATTTTAAATCTTCTTGTACCATTTAAATTTTTTTTTACCATATATATATTTACTTTTATTTAAAACATGATGGAAAAAAATGAGAGAAGACCAGTCAGTTGCATGGAAGAGCCTGGTGCATCCAGCATACAAATCTCTGTCCTTCAGATTGACTTCATCATTAATGGCAGAAGCAAGTTTGTATGTGGACTGTACCTGTAAAAAGATTATACAGCTTTTCAAACACTCATTTGGGATGAAAATAGAAAATTGTTAAGGTTTGATGTTCTGGGTCCTTCTGGTAAATTCCTACCAAAATCATTCAGAAATTCCAACTTGTAGAATTTATTTTATTCTTTATTTGCAAATCATAGAAGATGTATCATAATTTATACACCAGAATTTTTCATTCCAGGATTTTAAAGAGACTTTTCAATGTTTTTATAGGTATTTTTATAACTTCCTTGTGGAGAGATAATAAAAATAATTCTTAATGAAAAAAACTTGAAGCAAAGTTACTGTTATACATAGATTATACTGTGTTCTTTGTGTGTTAGCATTAAATTCTTCATTTGGACACTTTGCCAATAACCACAATTTAAACAAGAGAATTGAGGGATGTATCTTTGCCTCCAGTGGAGTGGAGTATGAGCTGATAAAATCCTTGCCCTTCTCTTTTAACTGAAAGCAGTTTAAGAGACTTCCAGGGAAATAGGAAGTGCCACCCGAAGACGTTTAGATATTGTGTGTGATAATGATTAGTGAGGGTGGATACTAATAACGATGCTTCAGCCAACTGAATTCACACTAAAGGGAAGGACCAAGTTCTGTTGTTGGATAAATTTTAACCCTTTGTAAAAACCTTTTCCTGTTCAACATCAACTCATTTTTATGTAAACATTGGACTAAAGCTTATCAATGAATACATTAAAAAAAAAAAAGAAAATGACTCCTAAACAAATACTATATACTCTGCGAAGTAGCACATTTGGGTTTTTTCTCTATAGTTTTTGTTCAGAGATGAACTGCTCATTACTTAGTCATCTCTGAACAAAAAATATTGAGGAAAAGAACCAAAATCCTATTAGGATAAGAGGGCTTCCTAGGTGGCTCAGTGGTAAAGAATCCTCCTGCCAATTCAGGAGACACAAGTTCGATTCTCAAGTTGGAAAGATCCCCTGGAGCAGGAAATTGCAACCCACTCCAGTATTCTTGCCTGGGAAATCCCATGGAGAACCTGGAAACCCCAGAAGAACCTGGTGGGCTACAGTATACAGGGTCTCAAAGAGTCGAACACGACTTGACAACTAAACAAAAACAATTAGGATGAGAACATTTGATCTAGTCTAGCTAGTTGCCTTATTATGTATAGATTATGTATAGATCTTAGGCCTGCTCAGTTTAAGTGGTATACCTACTGTGGCCAAGGGTAGAACATAGATCTAATAGTCGTTTTCCTCACTATTCCCCTGCTAACACCAACTGCACAAAGCAACAGATCACAAGTCCACAGAAGGGTCTACTATTTTAGCATCTATCATTGGAGAATCCGGTACCAGTTCCCAGACTCAGGCCTGGTCAGTGGTCCTTCAGCTGCAGTCTCAGCCAGAATGGCATATACAGTTGATATGTACACACAACCTACCAGTTCCAGTCAGTCTAAGGATCACAACTACTGCCATCGTTCTGAAGTTATTCACATGGAGCAAGTATGATACATTCAAATTTTTATCTCTCAATGATTTGTAATTAAAATTTTTTTTTTACTGTAGAGAACTTTGTATTAATAAACAGACAGAAGCCCAAGTCTCATTAAATCACCCACCAATTGTAATGACCCACATCTGTGGAGAGTTGATCTTTTTGCTGAAGACTCTGAACACCACTTGGCTTGGGTGAATGAGGTACAGTTGTTTTTGATACTTGCCAGACAATGATGCCTTGAGTTCATAGCGAAGTATTCTGAGAAAGATGTTAAGAAGTCTCAGATAGCAACAGACTGAAAAAGTATCAACTTCTTCATATGAGAACTTATGGTGTGGACAAATGGATTTTGATAGTTGAGCGTTTTAAAAAATGTCCTTTTAAATAGAGGCGGCTGAAATATTTCCACGCTGCTCTTCTGTCTGCAGTTCACCCATTTCGCCATTTGGGGCAGCATAATGATTTGGCTGGGGTTTTTTGGCGTTTACTCCTCCCTCTGGCCCACTGTTCCTGTTGCTCCTGAGATGACAGGACAGGTGAGTGTGCTCTAAATCTCTCCCTCTCACTTTCGAAAGACAATCTTGCTAGAAACTGGGTTTCTGTTTGATAGTATTTTTCTTTTTCTTTCTTTTGAATTTATGGGCCCAGTGTCTTCTGGCCTGTAGTGTTTCTGATGAGCAATCTGCTAGTGATCTCACTGAGGATCCTTGTATGTGGTGATTTACTTCTCTCTTGCTGCTTTCAAGATTCTCTTTTTGCATATGGAATGTTTCAATGAAAGTATTAAATTCAGTTCAGTCGCTCACACTATATTTAGGTTTTATATACCTGTTTGTTTAATTGATTTAGTAGTTCTAGATTCATAGGACTGCAGTCATATGAATTCATATCCATGCCTTTCCTGACATCTCCAGGTTGTTTTTTTGTGGCGGAGAGGAAACTGAAAGCTGCTCTTGGTATTCATTGTTGGCAAACTAAAAGATGCTTATTGAAATATCCCTTATCTCTGCTTATTTGCAGGGCAATATGGCTCTGGTGTGTCCACAGTTTTGGCTGGGCTTTGTCATAGGCCCGATTGTGTGCCTGATTCAAAATGTAGCGTGGAAATCGTAAGTTGAAAAATGAAGTGGTAACCAGAGAATATATTATCATAGTTAATTATCCTTTACAATTGTATGGCTCTCAAATTAAACACTTAGTTTAATGCCATTCTGTGAATATTAAATGTCATGGAGCTTTTAAAGGAAGAAAATGCCCTTTGCTTTTTGCCACTGGAGATTTGCCAGCAATCAATTTAGGAAAAAAAGATGGCATTAAATGTATGAGAAGGAAATTTGGTAGAAATAAAATTTATAATTTTTTTCTGAAAAGAGGTCCATTTCTTCACTTTTTAGTGTGGAAGTCTTATCTAGTTTACAGGGGAAAAAAAATGTGATACCAGATGATCACAAATTAAGAATTAATGATAAAATAAGAACTAGAAGGGAAATATTGAAATTAGAAAGTCATTCTTTACTTTCAAAAAATTTGGCATAAGAGTCTTTCAAATCCACTTCTCCCAGAATATTTAAATATTAGATTGAAAAAGTGTTGACATTCAGCCGTGTCTGACTCTCTTGCAATGCCATGGGCTGTAGCCCACCAGGCTTCTCTGCCCATGGGATTCTCTAGGCAAGAATCTGGAGTGGTTAGCCATTCTCTTCTCCAGGGGATCTTCCTGACCCAGGAATCGAACCTGGGTCTCCAACATGGTAGGCAGATTCCTTTATTGTCTGAGCCAATATTATTAGATTTGTTGTTTGGTTGCTCAGTCATGTCTGACTTTTTACAACCCCATGGACTGTAGTACACCAGGCATCTTTGTCTTTCACCCTCTCCCAGAGTTTTCTCAAACTCATGTCCATTGCGTCAGTGATGCCAATCAACAATCTCATCCTCTGTCGTTCCCTTCTCCTCTTGCTTCAATCTTTCCCAGCGTCAGGGTCTTTTCTAATGAGTCGGCACTTCACATCAGGTGGTCAAAATATTGGAGCTTCAGTTTCAGCATCAGTCCTTCCTGTATATATTCAGGACTGATTTCCTTTAGGATGGACTGTTTGGATCTCCTTGCTGTCCAAAGGACTCTCTAAGAGTCTTTTCCAACACCACAATTCAAAAGCATCAATTCTTCTGCACTCAGCTTTCCTTATGGTCCAACTTAGACCCATATATGACTACTGGAAAAAGCACAGCTTTGACCAGATGGACCTTTGTCTGCAAAGTAATGTCTCTGCTTTTTAATATGTTGTCTAGGTTGGTCATAGCTTTTCTTCCAAGGAGCAAGCGTCTTTAAATTTCACGGCTGCAGTCACCATCTGCAGTGATTTTGGAGCCCAAGAAAATAAAGTCTGTCACTGTTTCCATTGTTTCCCCACCCATTTGCCACAAAGTGATGGGACCTGATGCCAAGATCTTAGTTTTTGAATGTTGAGATTTAAGCCAGTTTTTTCACTCCCCTCTTTCACTTTCATCAAGAGGCTCTTTAGTTCCTCTTTGCTTTCTGCCATAAGGGTGGTGTCATCTGCATATCTGAGGTTGTTGATATTTCTCCTGACAATCTTGATTCCAGCTTTGCTTCATCTAGTCCAGCATTTCTCATGATGCACTTGGCATATAAATTAAGAAAGCAGGGTAACAATATGTAGCCTTGATATACTCCTTTCCCAATTTGAAGCAGTTTGTTGTCCCATGTCTAGTTCTAACTGTTGCTTCTTGACCTGCACATAGGTTTCACAGATAAGGTCTCTGGTATTCCCATCTCTTGAAGAATTTCCCACAGTTTGCTGTGATTCACACAGTCAAAGGCTTTAGTGTAGTCCATAAAGCAGAAGCAGAGGTTTTTCTGGGCTTCCTCAACGGTTCAATGGGTAAAGAATCAGTTTGCAATGCAGGAGACACAGGAGATGTGTGTTTGATCCTTGGCTGGGGAAGCTTCCCTAGAGAAGGAAATGGCAACCCATTTTAGTAGCCTTGCCTGGAAAATCCCATGGAAAAGGGGCCTGGAAGGCTACAGTTGATAGAGTTGCTAAGAGTTGGACATGACTGAACCACTTTACTCACTCAGTCACTCAGATGTTTTTCTGGAATTGTCTTGCTTTTTCTATGATCCAATGGATGTTGCAATTTGATCTCTGGTTCCTCTCAGTCGGTTCAGTTCAGTCCAGTCACTCAGTCATGTCCAACTCTTTGTGACCACATGGACTGCATCACATCAGGCCTCCCTGTCCATCACCAACTCCTGGAGCTTGCTCAAACTCATGTACATCGAGTTGGTGATCCCATCCAACCACCTCATCCTCTGTCGTTACCTTCTTGTCCTACCTTCAATCTTTCCCAGCATCAGGGTCTTTTCCAATGAGTCAGTTCTTCATATCAGATGCCCAAAGTATTGGAGTTTCACCTTCAGCATCAGTCCTTCCAATGAATATTTAGGACTGATGTCCTTTAAGATCGACTGGTTTGATCTCCTTGCAGTCCAAGGGACTCTCAAGAGTCTTCTCTAATACTACAGTTCAAAAGCATCAATTCTTTGGTATTCAGCCTTCTTTATGGTCCAACTCTCAAATTCATACGTGACTACCGGAAAAACCATAGCTTTGACTATATTGACCTTTGTTGGTAAAGTAATGTCTCTGCTTTTTAATATGCTGTCTAGGTTTGTCATAGCTTAACATCTGGGAGTTCTCGCTTTACATACTGTTGAAACCTAGCTTGGAGAATTTTGAGCATTACTTTGCTAGACTGTGAAATGAGTGCAGTTATGCAGTAGTTTGAACATTCTTTGGCATTGCCCTTTACTGGGACTGGAATGAACACTGACCTTTTCCCATCCTGAGGCCATTGCTAGTTCCATATTTGCTGGCATGTTGAGTGCAGCACTTTAACAGCATCATCTTTTAGCATTTGAAGTAGCTCAGTTGGAATTCCATCACTCCACTGGCTTTGTGCATAGTGATGCTTCCTAAGGCCCACTTGACTTCACACTGTAGGTGTCTGTCTCACACCATCATGGTTATCTGGGTTATGAAGATCTTTTTTGTGCAGTTCTTCTGTGTATTCTTGCCACCACCTCTTAGTATCTTCTGCTTCTGTTAGGTCCATACCATTTCTCTCCTTCATTGTGCCCATCTTTGCATGAAATGTTTCCTTGGTATCTCTGATTTTCTTGAAGAGATCTCTAATCTTTCCCATTCTAATGTTTTCCTCTGTTTCTTTGCATTGTTCACCGAGGAAGGCTTTCTTATCTCTCCTTGCTATTTTTTGGAACTCTGAATTCATATGGGTATATCTTTCCTTTTCTCCTTTGCCTTTTGCTTCTCTTCTTTTCTTAGCTATTTGTGAGGCCTCTTCATACAACCATTTTGCCTTTTTGCATTTCTTTTTCTTGGGGATGGTGTTGATCGCTGCCTCCTATACAATGTCACAAACCTCCATCCATAGTTCTTCAGGTACTCTGTCTATCAGATCTAATCCCTTGAATCTATTTGCCACTTCCACTGTATAATCATAAGGGATTTCATTTAGGTCATACGTGAATAGCCTAGTGACTTTCCCTACTTTCTTTAAGTGCGAATTTTGCAATAAAGAGTTTATGATCTGAGTCACAGTCAGCTCCTGGTTTTGTTTTTGCTGACTGTATATAGCTTTCCATCCTCGGCTGTAAAGAATATAATCAATCTGATTTCAGTAATGACCATCTGGTGATGTCCATGTGTCGAGTCACCTCTTGTGTTGTTGGAAGAGGGTATTTGCTATGACCAGTGCATTCTCATGGCAAAACACTGTTAGCCTTTGTCCTGCTTCATTTTGTACTCCAAGGCCAAGCTTGCCTGTTACTCTAGGTATCTCTTGACTTCCTACTTTTGCATTCCAGTCTCCTATGATGAAAAGGACAATTTTTTTTTTTTTTTTGGTGTTAGTTCTAGAAGATCTTATTAGAAAATCTGATTTTTTTTTTTTTTACCAAATCTAACAGAAAGGGGGTGGGGAAAAGACTAAGGTGTTACAAATCCCTGTCTCCAATATTGAAGGTAATTTTAAGTGTAAATGGAGAAGGAAATGACAACCCAGTCCAGTGTTCTTGCCTGGAAAATCCCATGGATGGAGGAGCCTGGTAGGCTTACAGTTCATGGGATCACAAAGAGTTGGACATGACTGAGCAACTTCACTTTCACTTTAAATGTTAAAGAACTCATGAAATTAAGAATAATTAAAAAAAATTTTTATTTGCTTATTTGACTGCATTGG